>JABASD010000182.1:0-107639 GCA_019776165.1 Pogonognathellus flavescens
GGCCTCGCACATCTAAAAATTAATCAACGGTTACATGAAAATCAAGGCATCCTAAATGGTCCCATTTCCAAAATTCACTCACATATATGTATACAGATATTATAAAGAATTTTCTTTTTAAATATTTAATGAAGAAAATTGCCGTGTTCAGTAGAAATTTTTATTGTTATGAATTATTGGAGCATCTAAGTATTAACAGGGATAATTATGTTTAACAAGATTGAACAATTAATTAGAGGTTACACTCTACTAAACTTACATTCCCAATACAGTTTATCCACAATTTTTATGACTTGTTTGCTTTTTAACAATAGCAATTCACTAATTCAGATTGCGAGTTCAGTTTATTGCAAAGTGGGTCCAGCTTGAAGAGAACGTCTGGAATTTGGTAGAATTGTATCTGTTACACACACATGAGGGCAAATACTTTTACCATAATTTTGTGTCTCTGGTAGAGTGGTTAATTTCATATGTCAGAAGATGATTCAGATTCAGATGGATTCTTATCGTACGTATGTAACTCCTGTTAAGTGCAGGAAATTCATTTTGCAGATTTGTCGAGTGATAGGAACATGGCAGTTAGTGTACCATCCCCACACAAAGCCATTGCTCCTTTTCTTTCCAAAATCCTCAGTGTACATCTTATGCAAAATGTACATCGTCTTTTAAAATAATTGTTTCAACCAAATTGTGGCTAAGACCAATTATATAAAATGCATAATATTCGTGAACCATCCAATCATTAAGATTAGTTGAAATGGGAATTAATTATAAAAACGTTTTGCTGCTGTTTCACTAAAACCATCTCTCTTTATCAGGAGTTTTATTTAAAGAAATTACCTCAACAGATTAGCAGTATATAATATTATGAATGAGCGCAACTTTACAACTGCACTCATTGTTTGCAAACCCATTGAAAATTTTACATTTCTAGCTATACACAGTTTGTCCTAAATAGGAAATGTCTAATTGATCGACTGCCATCTTATACTACACATATTGCAACACAATGGTACATAAATAGCATGAAAACTACGATAGAGGTATAAATGTGCCATTACTTGATATCAGCAACCAGATGAAACGTACATAGTGATAAGACAATAAAATTCCCTTACTAACAATAAATACATATAATTTTTTGCAAAAAATGAGTACCTACCAATTGAGAGAGAGAGAGAGACCATAGCTACTGCTACAGCGATGTATTCCTCTGTGTAATTATTTAGATACAAATTTGAGTAACAAATCACATCACAATAGAATGTTTAGTGGATACAGTGTAATATACGGAGAAGGAGGAGCATCTCGTACGAACCTGTACAATTTTAGCAACTGTGAGATACTGACTCGTGTGCTTTACTCTGAGCGCAGAAAATATAATGGATAAAATAAACTTACTGTTGGTACCTATACAAATGCCACTGCTACATCTTCTATATAGAATGAAATGGAGATGGCAAATCTTCAAGATTTCCTCCCTCAGTTTAAAGTATAGACACAAATGAACTGACATGAACTGATCTTTTTCTCATATCGCAGTCATCAGAGCAAGTCACACAACACTTGTATGTAATATTATTATGAGCATTACTACAAGCCAATTGTGTATTTACCTTCCAGTAAGTACCCATAAAGAAGCCACCACACAGATGATACAATGCTCATAAGTAGATTCTGTTGTAGAATCCACAGAAACTCATTGCATCTCGCTGTAACAGAACAGACTCCGTCCTATCTTCACTTATCTTAAACTATCTGTGCTAACTGGTCCTGGCATTATTATTACTATTCTTGAGTAATGCACTTAATGGTTGGTTATACTTACAGTTTTCGATCTTCATTCAGTTTGAGTATTCATAAAAATATCTCTCTCTCTGTGTTTCTCTCACTCCACGCTCATCTCCGCTTCCCCTGGATCTCGCTGTGTAAATTCCCATCTCTCTTCTTCTTCTGCACTATATACTCTTTGCAGGAGTACGGGTACGGTACTGATCTTTGTTCACATTTTTAGCCCGTGTATAAGTATCTGTATACTATGATGTGTGTGTATATACGTATATTACATATATTACAGTACGTATATTACATATATTACAGTACGTATATTACATATATTACACGTAATATAGTGCACAGTCTGAATATACTGCTTTTCTCTGTTGTAGTACCATGGCACTATTTATCACCAATATACACAGAAGAAGGAAAATGATATTGCATATGTATACTGACTTGTTTGCACAAGCACACAAAGATATATCTGTAGTTCTGTGCTTAAGGCCATGACATAACGACCGTATTATTATTATTAGCTACTATTACCATTACGCTATGTTATGTTATGCTATGGTTGTGTAATGTTTGCAGTGATTGTGCTTACAAGACTTACTACATGCAACTTAGTTGTAGTAGCTTCTTCTTTTCTTCCTTATCGTTTATTGTTTTGTATAATGTACAAATACAAGTAGAGAACCTCCATGGCTCAAGAGGACTCTAATACAATACTAAACACAATGGTGCAATATAATACACAAGTATCGTTTCGGCTACCGTTTCTATTCCTTTAACTTCATTTCAGTCACACTTTGTCTTATGGTATTTCACATGGATTTCTTACAAAAATATAAATAGTGTAATAGCTAAAAAATATTGTATAATGTACTGACGAATACTCTGCCCCCTATTTAGCCATTTTCTTTGTGCCATCATCAATTTCTCTGGAAATGTATATTATTCTTACCTATATAGAGATACACGGGAATAAGCCAAGAGTTAATTTTCGGGAAGTTGAACATCAGAAATAGATTTAATGCTTCCATACCTTACTTACTCACCTATCTTTTTACTTTACGTGCAGAAGATGTTACTCTAAAGCCTTAAACTTAAACGCATTCACTTCTCTAGACCACATCCCTATTATTTACACGGGATATGCCATACAAGTCATAATAATGTTATGCGGGATTCACAACGCAGCGGGACTGCTGAGTACCAACACGAAAAAAAAATGATTGTGTGTGTATTACATAAAAGGAAGGGGCAGCAACTGATTCTGAGTGAGTTAGTACTGAGTACCTATGCGAGAGAACGTCTTCAAAAGCTTTTCATCTCCTTCTGCTGCGAACACTACCTTCGTGTCTTACTTACTATATAAATAGTTCAGAACGATGTAGTACTACAAGTAAACTATTGTAATAGGGCATTATGGCTTGTGATAAAAGACGGATAACAGTTCATCAATCATACATGGGGGTTGAGATGAGAATGATGAGAAGTTCCCTTTACACTAATACTACACTCAACAGCAGAAAACCAACTTCCAACATCACACCACAACCACACAACGACATCTTAAACGAATATTATTATCACTTTTCTGTTGTACGTGCCTTATATGATCCTCTCATCTATAATAGTTAGTCAGCATACGTGTGTGTGCACACCGATATTCAGTAGGAGTTCAACTATTCATCTACAAATATGCTGCCTTAAAAAATTCAAACTTTAATATTGTTACAATAATACAATTGTAAACACAAAATGAATTGAATAACACTAATCCATGGTGTTGCAAATTATAATGATGTTTGAAATATTTGCATGCATAATTTTGTCGAATATAATAATGAAAAGTTACTGCATGAAATGCAAGAAGTATCGGAGAAAGCATAGCGTATTGGGGCAACTCGGACAAAGTTTGCCCTTCAACTTTCGATGTTTATTTCAGCAGATTACCAAATTTTAGGCCACACCGTTAGTTTAGCACTTACAAAAAGTATAATTTTAGCTTTACTTAATATTCTCATATTTTTAAAACCTGTCTGTTAAGATGTATTATGAAATACTGTCTGTTAATATAAAATGAACCACGCAAATATTTTTTACAAGAAGCGCTTTATTGAATCATTTAATGCAAAAATTACATTTTAACACATTACTAGTACAAAAAAGGTTAAAAGATTGGACAAGATTGGACAAGGACGAGTAAAACCTTAGGATTAGATTGATACTTTAAATGCGTACTATTCCATGAGAATCTGTTTATTCTGGATCACTGACCGTACCCGTCAATACAATTCTAGCACTATTGCAGCCTTAAAGGACAAATAAAGCATTGAAATGCACGTGGGCGTAGGGAAGAAAGTAGAATATAGAAAGTCCGATGTATAAACAATTTATTCGCGTGTCTATGTGGCAAATGAATGAGTGACTGAATAGAAGTGAAGGATTGTTGGTGAAGGGAATGAGAGAGACACAAACAAGAGTGAATACAAATAATGGACAAGCGAAAAGCGTAGAATTTGCACGAAACTAAAAGTAATGGACACGGAGGGACGTATATACACAAAGGATAAAGAATCAGCAGCGAAAAAGAGAGAGAGAGCCGCATGAAGCAATAAAACGAAAAAGAAGCAGAAAAGGCAAAGGGTTCAACTCAAGTGCAAAGATCATCAGCTAAACTGGAAAAAGACTTTTCGCACAATGAAGCAAACGTAGAAAGAGAAAGAAGTGGATCTGTAGAATGTCCAATCTCTCGCTTGTAGTATTTCCCAGTCGATTGGATGATAGGGATGGATGGGAAAAGTAAATCTTGTAAAAGTCAAGACACACACACGTTGTAAAACTCTTGTCTTTTCTGAATCTCTGTGAAAAACATCACAATAGTAGCAAAATTTCAAAAAAAACGCAAGAGGAGTGTGTCGTGTGCTTATTTTTGCTTGTGCTGATACAGATCGCATCTTTTGGTTTGTTGTTCACGTGGTGGGAATGTGTGTGTATGCATAGAAGATGAGTAAGTACATAGTCCTGTGTATGTGTGTGGTAGACTTTGCATTGTCTGCAGTATAAAACGTAAAAGGAGTAGAGAGAGCACTAATGGTGGTGGTGGTGGAGTGGTGGTGGTGGTTGCTGTTGTTGTAGGAGGTGATGGTGGTTTGTTACTCTACTTTTCTCATTCGTTTCGTCTGCAAGACCGAGTCTCCTTGCAGAACAGTGTACAGATTCTAAGAATACGTCAAGGCAGAGAGAGAGAGAGAGAGAGAGATGAAGAAGAAGAAGCTAAATAAGCCCAGAGTTGAGTAGTAGCAATGGTATGAGTATGAAGAGTAGCAGGGAGAGTGTTAGTAGTGACTCGTTTTCTCATAGTTCTTTGGTATATGGTAGCCAGATGGGACGGAAACTCAATATGATAAAGTCCGAGGCCTCTGGAGTTGCCTCCTGATTTCGTCTTGGTGCACACGAACGAACGACACGACACGACTCCAGAATATTTTAGCCAAAAAGCAGAAGAGCAGAGGAAGATGAAGTAAGAAAGGAAAGCATTCCACCACATTACACGACACGACACCAACCAGGGCAGTGTACACCAAGCAAGCATGAAACAGGCCACGAGACAGCAGACAAACACAAGACGAAAAACACACACAGTGATATGTCTTCTTCTGCTTCATCTTATTCTGTACTAGTATTAGCAGTAGTAGCAGTCGAAGTAAAGAAAAGAAGCGAATTCCATAATAGGAATGAATGCATATTGCAAAGTCAGTCAGTCACACGTTAGTTAGTGTACACGGACACTCACCACTTGGACTTTCCTTCTTGGATTCTTCTAAGATTAGCATTGCCATGGCCAGAGAGTGTGGAATATAGTCTTTTCTATGGTGGTGGCAGTATAGAACGTTGTTGGTGAAGACTGTGTGAATAGTCGGGAAGAGAGTGTTGGTTTGGGATTGTGAAGACGAGAAGAGGAAGAAAAGGAATAATGTGAAGTGAGACTGAGTTTCTGGTGTACGTCGAGTGGAGGCTTGTTGTATTTGTATCCGTATTCCGTATGTTGAGCCATGCTGTGCATTTTGTACTCTGCACCTCGTAGTCACCCCAGGACTTGTTCTGTACACACACACAGACTTTGTTCGCATTCTGCTGATCTTCATGTACATCAGTGGAGTGGTAGCAGTAACTAAGTTCTCCTTGGAGATTCGGCATTCGGCTTCTGTCCTGTCCCGGACTGCCACTGTCCTTTATCCACACACTACACACTTCACATGACATGTTTCACACTTGTCTACCTTCAACCAGTTCCACTACAGCAAGAACCGGCTCCCATTCTTCCCGATTTCCCCACTGCACCGGAGAAGAGGAGCTGGGTATTTACTGAGAACTGTAGTCGTGGTCGAGCAAAGTGCATAGTTCTTCTTCTTCTCATAGACACGCGGAAAAACATCTCTTGCTTCTTCACTATCCGTCGTTGTCGTCGTCTGAGCAGTCGTTCTCCTCCTTCGTCCTCGTCTTCTTACGTACTGGCACTTGACTTCAGTTTCCCCGTCTTGTACTAGTCTCTGGTTTCTCTTCTGAGTAGAAGTCCAAGTCCTGTCCTTCTTCTTCCAAGTCTTCAAACTCTTGTTCCTCGTTTACTCAAAACACTTACGAAAACCTACTTGTTCCTCAAGTCGTCTCAACTCTTCACACATACGCACACAAACTCTTCATACTTCTTCACATGACGTCGAGATTCAATTCCTTCTTGTCAGTCTTCAACTTCTTGTGCCACATTCGGTGTAACAGTTACATTCACCTACAAATAAAATAAAACACAAATCTACTGCAGTACTAACAGTAGTAGTCATTTCCTTTTCTCTTTTTCTCATACCCTTTTACATTGTTGAACAGGAAAAACTATGTTGTAATACGATACCTGGTTGATTACAATGGATACTTAATACTTCGTAGGAATTAAACCTTAATCATAGTGAAAAAGATTGTTTTACTACTACTATAATACTGTTTCCACACTCCGAGCATCTTTGCGATAAACCGCAAAGAGAAACTATACTTACGCAGGTACATGTGTAAAAACCTGTCAATTTAAATCGTACATTTCTTCTAACAGTGCTACGAACATTAAAGTCGGGTTGGCTTTGTAATACCTTCAATTGTAGAGAAAATATGACATTTTTGAGAATTTTCTAGACTTTGTGCTCTTTGAGCGTTTCAGCGTGACTTTGAATAGATCAGTCACACTTTTTTGTGTAATTAACAATTTACCTACATTGGTTTTGATGATTGAAGTCAATTTGTGAGTTTGGTGTATGTGAAACACAAGTAAACGATTTCACTTGGATTTCTTTACGCGCCTTAGTTGCAAGTGTTGGAATCCAACATTAAATTTTGTTACGTACTTAACGCACCAAAGGTCTTAGACAGAACCTGTAAAGTGTATGTGACAATTGTAAAAATTGATTCTGAGCATATTGTGTGTATGATAGTTGGAATGTGCAAACCGATCATAAAAGTTGAAATTTGTTGAAAGAATATTTTCTAGTTATAAGAGTGTGTTTCAGTGGGATTATTATAGGGTGAAATAAACCGTTGCTCTAATTGCTAATTGCTGCTCTCTTAACTTCGTCCATACTCTCAATATGGTAAGACAATTTCTGTTTAAGGAAAGAGCCTGTAAAATTACATTTTATATGCAATGCGCTTTGACAATTATTATTTCTCTGGCAGTATTGTTCGCTTTACACATAGTCTAATTATGTGATTGAGAATAATACTTAACCGGGTACACTAACTTATTTGCGTGGAACTATCATGGTCAAGATAAAGGTGTATTAATGTATTAACCGGAATTTTTAATAATTACTTTGTTAATAATAACCCCGTGTACTCAAGTTTTATCAAACTATCCCAGTATCAGCTAAATTATGTGAAAAAAATATTTTAAAATAGATTTATTCTTACTCCTATTTAGAGCATTCTTTAGCCAATTTTTTCAGACATACAAGAATTAGGCAGACAAAAGTAAAACAGACACGCAGTAAACTGTTAAAGATAAAAACTACACAAATAACGACCTAACGTTTTCGTTTAAGTGACTTTGCGATCAATTAGTGACACCTGAGAGAGAGAATTTATGCCCATTAAACTATTTTCAAGGGTAAAAAACCATAAATGATACATTATTTTTGACCTAAACCAGGCATTATTAATTGTACATTGTTACTAATGGAACATAAAGTACAAACTGTTCATGATAGTCAGGTACCATTTCAGGAAATTGGCAAATGACTACAAAAATGGCAATGTTCAATAGTGTTTGATATTTATTTCCATCATAATGATTAGCTTTATTGCCAATTACAGCATTTCTATATCTTTTTATGTCCATGGTGTGTGGCATGGTCATAGTTTGAAGTCAACTACCTAGTAGGTAAAACGCAGCAGGAAAATGATGTAAAAATAAGTCGTAAAAATCATACCGACCCTTGCATTACCTATGATTTTATTTTAACAAGTTATTTACAATATCCGTATTTGTTAAGAAGTTACAATACCCCCAAAACTATTAAGTAAAAATTCCCTTTATCAACTAAGAAAAATACCGGTGGAAATTTCATTGGTAATTTACATAAAAATCAATTAATACCCTTATGCTTGCGATACTATCATATAAAGCCTTTTCTTTTGCTTAATCGTATATATAAAGACAAAAATTGGAATAAATAGGTACATAAAGAATGTCACGATTTTATTTACTGTGCATGCAGCCCACTATCTGTAACGTTAAATTACTGGCGATTTTATGCAGTGATGGTGTTTGGTTGAGATTGTTCTAGTTAGTTGTTTACATTACGCGTTAAGCTGACAAAACTGAAAGGCGTCAACGGGCAGGGAGAGTATATAGATAGGGATAAGTTAGCATTTGCAGGGTGACAGAACAAGTTGAAATGTAACTGACACAACATTATGTTTTACTACCTAACCTAACCACTACTACTTATGTGCTTGTGTTCTGCCACCACCAAGTCATGTTACGGCTGTACCAAGATAGAACTATGCACATTATTGGGTTTTATACGTGAGTATGGCGTATGGTACACCAGCACTTATTTTAGTATCAGTATGTCCATAAGAGTTGATGAGTAAGTTTCGTATTAAAAGTGTTGGTGAGTTTTGTATCTGTTTAGTGATCTTAGGGCGCTTGTAGAGTCACAGTCACGGTCACTAATTACATGTTGTTAGTCATCTCAAAGGCAATCCAATCGTAAACGACGAAAGAAAGATACTAATTGATCAGACAATAAAGCTCGGTTCACATTTACACACGAAACATGGGATACCGCAATTATTTGGACGTTGACTCCGATCTCATTCCTCTGGTCTTCCTTCCCATTTTAATCTAAATTATCTATTTATTATGTCCAATACAGAAAATCCTCAAAATAAACCATACTACTATCCTACTCACATAGTATAATTCATTTTATTATTCAGTTATGACACAACATTATTACTCGTTACAAGTAATTATACAATTTTATATTTATGATTGTTTATTACGTTGTTTGCAGGATGAATTCCATCCATTTATCGAAGCATTGTTACCATACGTGAAGTCGTTCTCGTACACATGGTTTAACTTACAAGCTGCTAAACGCAAGTATTTCAAGAAGCATGAAAAACGAATGTCACTGGAAGAAGAGAGGAGGTGCAAAGAAGAACTACAGGTTAGTAAATCAATCTCCGTCATCTTCATCATTACCATCGCTAAAGAAAACCACAATTTTACCTGCTATATACGTATATTCGTACATTCGTAGCTCGTAGGTGTACCGTGCTTACATTTGTTCGTAATTATTCCGAAGGGGCACTCTGAGACTTGTATGTCCACGTCCAGATGCGTGAATTATTGCAGCTGAAAAGTAAAAAGTCTTTCGTGCTGAAACATATCTTCTGTTTGTACGATTTCTTCCACATAGTAAAAATTTACAATGCATTCCGTCAGAAATGAATCGAAAATAACCAAAAATTACCTAGTAATTCTTGCTCAAACAAGGTTGAAACGGTTGTGCATTTGACCATACTGATATTGTAACGTTTTTAGTTGGTTTATAATTTGCATAAGAGATTTTAGTGACATTTGTATTGATATCACATCTTTTTATTAAATTATTTTTTACCATGAGGGTATGCACTTCCTTTCGTAAACTTCCTTAACGTATTTACAACATATATTATGGGGTTTATAATGCTTACAACACCATTTGATTGAACGGCTACAATTAAATGTTGGCAAAGGTTTATTAGCTTTGCCCGTATTCTGCAACTAGTTTTGAATTATAAGCGCCATTTTTCCATTTTGTATTTATATTGCAAAAAATCATAATCAGTTTTCAGTAATTACTAAATAGAAATAAGTATGAAAGCAAAAAAGAGCAATTTCCCTGTTAGTACTAATGCATTAAACAAAATCGCAGGAAAAACATACAGGTGCACATTTTTTTAACTTTCTCAAAATTTGTTATACACCTGAAAAATTTGTGTATCCCATAAAATTTATGAATGGTTGACCTGAGAGTCGTAATTGGCAAGACATGGGCGGGTACAAGTTAGTTAACACTCTCTAAGCGATGTGCATGGAAATATAATGGATAACTTTTATATGAGATGTATCCGTTGACAGGTAGACAAGTGGACACCTGCTAAGTCCACGTCACACATTTCAGTGTGCATATTCTGCCGTATGGTTAGTTGGGGACGCTGCTGTTAGAAAGACGCGTTGAGTTCCATAATGGAAAATAATAAAATCGACAGCAGTCGTTTACTCAAAGTAATTAAGATAAGAAGTCGGATTTTAACTATGTAATAAATTTCCATGAATCCACGCCAGCACAAATTTTACCTAAACACAGTTATAAAAGATTCTACTTATGTATTGGTTTCCTTTGAATCGAGGTACCTAAGACTTAAGACATGTGCAGCTAATGGCAAATAAGTATTTTCTTAAAACGACTCTCCTGTCTGTGTGAAAGATTAGATGAGTTACACAACAAATAAATGTCGACAGTGTCAAATAAATTTCTTCGTATGACCGAACCATAAAATCATTAGTCATCACATCCTTCCCTTCACTCAATCTTCGTATTACGGAAAATCGCATTTACTCAGCTGTTAATTCTACTGGCTGTTAATTCTACTATTCATATTATCATGTACCTAATGTATTGGCGTTTATACGTTAAGGTATGGAGGAATGTTTTACAATACGAGAATGCCATGTCCATGCATATGTCCATATGCATAAAAAAGTACAAGTCTTATTTAATGTGTGCATGACACCTGACACCATAGTTCTATATTTCTCTTGTGACCTACGGGCTAACCTTTGGGTTAGTTATTTCATTCCCGTCTGGCGACAATAATATTTACGTAGCAATTTTCATAGATATACTAGATCACTAATAGACTTGCAATATTATAAGGAGGAATTATCATTTGGCCTATTTTAAAACGTAGTGGCATAAATTTAATGCAAATGTTATTAGTGGTGCTGTTTATCTAGGTATAATATATTTGCGGTTTTATTATTCTGCCTCTTTCATTGTTGAATTCACTTTAAAACAAGCAAGTTTATGATTTCCGCTAATAATTCCTTGGAATTAAACACATCAACTTTATTCATTCATTTCTAGGAGCCTGCTTATGTTTATTCGCATTAATATATTTGTAGAAACGAGGTTCTGCTGCCAAATATATCACTATTATGTATGTTTTAATTCAAACCGACCCTAATACAATGAATGGTTGCTCCAACAGGAATAAAATGCAAGCACCATAAAATACATTATGAGTATTATATAAGTAGCAAGTTCCATAAGCGAGAAGATAAAAACAACCTAAGAATTAATGATGTAATAAGTACCTATATGTGTTTGTGTCCTTGAAGTCCCAAGAAAAATATTTCTCGCAGTATCTCGTGTCGGGCTATTTCGATTGCTATACATATACACATATTTATGTTAATCTATTTTTATATACATATGATACTAAATTACTAAATAGATTGAGAATCGAATTACATAGTTTTCAACTTTAAAAGTTAATTATGAATTGATGTGAGTGCTAAGGAAATCAGTCTGTGCATGAATTCGTATTAGAGTACAGAATGAGTATAGAACATATACAGAATGACAGTAAAGACGGTGAGAAAAGCGAATGGCTTAGTACACTGAAAGTGGGATAATATAATTATACCTTCGTTATATTTATATTTACTCAAACGTTATGGCGTATAGTTTGTGGAGTCAAGGAGACTGAACGAGTAAATCATATTGTTTCGAGATTTTTTATAGGATGGAAGACTCATTTGAGGACTCATCGTGCTCAGCGGAACGATTTCAATGCCTGAGATTTGCAAAGTCTCGTAAAACTGAATTCTATGCACAGGGCAATTTGATTATTAAGACTTAGCAGGCAAGACGAATGAGATGGAGATATGGAAGTACTATGTACTGCTGTGTTATACGAAGCATATCACGCAAATAGTACGCAATAAAATCTACGTCGAACGTCTACCCAACTGCTACATTAGAAGAATATTACACAATCAGTTGACTTTAAAGAACTGAACGAGCACAGAGTCGGGTCGACATTCAGTCAAGTCCCAAATCCGGAAACGTAAATGTTCTTCTGCAGTTGTACCCTTGTACTAGTGTCTGTATTACCAAGAACTACAGTAGATGAGTCTTTTATAGAACAACTGTGCTATAAGATGAGTAGGGAACTGCGTATGTAGTTTTAACAACATACATTTACTTCTTACTCTTTCTTACAAACTATTAATGCTTTAGCAGCATAGCATTGCAGATAGATTTACAATTTGTCTTCACATGCATGCAGAATAAATTCCAAATGCGGGTTCATGAAATTTCTCTTATTGTGCACGTTAGGTTTACAACGACGCGATTATATTTAGAAACGCTTTCGTTTATTTCATCATTCTTCAGAATGAAGCAATAATATTGTTTTTACTCGTTTTGGTGTCTAACGTAGGAATTATTCTTATACAATGGCATTTTATTATTAGTTAATACTGATTGCCTTAAATCATTGTGCTCCAGAAACGAGTATTCGTCCTGAACCTACACTGAACTAATAATATGACTTCTGTGGGTATCAAATGATAAAAAGTCGCTAAAGGCACCAAATGCTAATATCTATTATGTAAGAGAATCAAGGAAATATTATCTCCTCTTCTAAAAACGCATCTCCATTGTGAATAATATATGTAAAGACGTTCACAATAGATAAAAGACAGTGTAGAAATGTAATATCCGCAAACGGGACACAATGGGCACAAATGTTTGAAACATTGACAAACAAAAAAGACTAGGGGCAAAATGCAATACTTGTGTTATTTTACTTAAACTAAAATACATCATCGTATATCTATGCTACAAACTCAAACCTAAATTTTTGATCATTAGTGTTTAAAATCCGAAAACAAATAGTACACCTTTACTAGAAATGAGTTCCCTCAAGAAAATCAGTTTTAAGTTTCTACTTGCAGATATATTGGTTATTATTAGTGCCAGAAGAATAAGAAATCTTGAGATTGCAAAATGTGTCCTATAAAAATCCGATTCTGCGTGCATTTATACAGATTTTGAAATAAGCTAATAGGAAGAATGCCACAAAGTGCTAAAATGTAAATCTGTATAGAATAGTTTATGAGAAACGGTTTTTACTGTGGTTTGATGAAGAGAAGGTTGTGTATGTAGAGATATCAGAAGTAGTCCCTGTGGGCCAATTGAAGGAGGTAGGGTTTGGATAAACAGCTGCTGCTGCGAATGTGATCTTAGCAAGTGGTGGGGGTTTAGGGCTACATACGGTCAGAGTATTAAATCTCATTTTCCTTCAATTATATTATTATATACTTGTCATCTAATAGATGCTTTGTATGTAGGTTTTGCTTATTTCATGAAAAACCTCGCACATGTTTTTCCGTACATCACGTCTCACAGAAAGATACACCCCATGTTTTAGTTTTTATGAAAAAACTGTAGACTATCATTTTTCAACACTTTAATTTCACGTTACTCTGTGTGTATATTTAAAATCTTTGTTGTTAAATACTCCAATTTCTCTGCTAGCTTGCAGATTGGGAAAAAAATATTTTGTGAATTGAACACGAGTTTGGCTTCGATAAAGGATTATGAACAATACACTGCTTAAGAACTTTTTTTAAATTGTAAAAGTCTGCCTTTGCAATAAATACTTCCAATTTCTTCCTTTAAACCCTAGACTGACAAACCGCTACTCATCTTGTAGTGAATTTACAGCTGTAAAGCTACGACTGATTGTAATGTTGAATTGAATGCTGACGAATACACTGCGGGGCATTCGGGAAATCAAGAGTTGTGCTCTTGAGAAATCTAATTTGATGTGATTTCAGCTTGACGTACACAACCAATGTCGGTCTAAGACGCTTCTGTATCTGTCGCATGAACATCTTGACATGTATCCCTCCGATTTTGTAAAACACCGATCTCATACCCTTGTCACGGCGTATTTCGCACAGATCATTCATATAAAATGGGATGACTTAAAGGAAAAAATAGGCGTTTCCAACGAAATTGTCATATATAGAAACATGCCGTCGTTGCAACCATGAAGCAATATTTACTTGCCAATTACGATACACACATTAAAATTAAAACATAGATAATATTTCTTCATATGACAGTTGGCAAAGAAATATACTGTGATGAAGGGACTCTTAGTTGATTTTTATCGCAGTGAAGTTTAGAAATCCTTTTGAATTTTTTATTTTCATTTGTTTAAAGATCTTATCCTGCACACTTAACCTGAATCAAAATTTTACCTAATATAGACCTATACAAATACCATAAATACCTAACGCATTAAGCTTATCATAATTGATAGTACTGATCCTTAGAAACTCCTGGTATGAATGAATGTAAAAGTTAGAAAAACTGTGTTGATAGTATATGCGAGAAAATTTACCCATTTGCTGCATAGGGAGAGTAGACACTGACGCTCATTCAATCTAGTCTGTTGTGACTTACAAATAATATTTTTTGCTAAGCTGTCAATGGCCGTTTGTAAGTAGTTCGGATTTTGTGTGTGTTGTGTAACTGGCTCGCATTAATTTTACATGGGATTGGTGGTAGTGAAATAAATATCTAATGCAAAGTGAGTTTAGCTGTGGATGTATTTAGAAAGCGGGTTATTAAGTAGTTGTTGTGTTTTCAGTAGTGAGTGAGTTAAGCTATAGTTAAATAAAATAAAATGGTTCTTTGGCACCCGGACAACTGTGGGAGATATGGTGTGGAGGAATTAAGAGATAGTGAGCCATGTACACATTCAACTACATGCAACCACCAAGAACGACATGTAGCAATTGCTTTCCTGTAAATACCACCACTTCCTAAGTACACATCACATGTAGTTACATAACTTGCATACTTAGCAATATTTACGTCGTTGCCTCCAAAATGCACTCCCGCTATATCTTTAGCAGTGTATTTGTGAGAACTGAAATTCGGGTAAAGAGTCAGTGAATGCTTAAAGAGGGAAAGCGACGACACGGTGGTAGGAGCAGCCAGAGCGGTGGCTACGAGTGAAGGAAAGTGTTGTTGGCTTCCTCGTAGGCCGTGCTATCCTATCTTGCTCTCACTATTTTGTGGCCTGTCGAAGGAATTTGTGTGTGAATGAGGGATGAGGGTTATTATGTATTATGAACGGTAATGTAATGTAATGTAATGATATGTAGTGCATTATAATATTTGCTTATCATCCCATACAAGCATTATAGAAAGATGGATGATAGGTGTTGCTGTGTGAGTTCCATGCATGAAAATGTACACACACGTCGTCTTGTCTTCCTTCTGTATATGCATATCGTCAGAAGCTTAATGTAATGTGTAAGGCAATAGTAATACAGACTTGTTTAGAGTTTAGTGTAGTGTAGTGTGCAGTAATGGAAGTAAGACCGTGTGTTGTTGTTGTTGCGTAACAAGAAAAGCCACAGTCGCTTCCCGTTTCAATTTAAACACACAGAACATCACGCCTCGTACACAGAACAGATAATAGTCAAAGCACACCGAAACCGATTCCTCCTCAAACTTGCACTCCGTCCGCTGTTTCTCCATTATTATTCCAGAAAGTCAAAATGACATTAATGCACACAGAGATATAAACATAACATAGTGGTAGTTGCTTAAAAGAGAAGAATGACAATCCACAATGAATACATTTCTCAATGTGACATTAGTCTACATATTCTAGTGGAATTTAAAAATTCTCTTTTCCATTCTTCCACTTACAGTTGTCTGTAAATTTTCCTAACTTATACAGGGAGGGTTCCATTATGTGCTAAGCAAGAAGCAACAAATTTTTCCAAATATGAATTTCTTCAAGTTGTAACTTGTATAATAGAAAATAATACGTTTTTCCACTGAGTGAGTGTAGCAATTTTTCGGTGTATGACGTGCCAAATTCTACAATGTAGGTAAATTATGTAGCTAAGTAATGTAGGTATTGTACACAACGCGAATTATAATTTAGCATGTCTATATAAAATATTTTAACGTTTGAGATGAATGGTACTTTTATTATATTAGCCAGACATTTTTACATGTCAGTTTTCCTCAGTTTTACCATGTCTAAAATGCATTTTGTAATTTATTTTCTATCCATCCACACATTATTCTCTGTAATAGATTTTCCACGGGCACATATAAATTATTTATTAGTACGACTTAAAGTTACAAACATTTATAGCTCAATACTTCTGTAGTACTTACAGTATAATTAATAAATCCATAGTGCCCATGAAGGTTGTCAGTGGAATGTTATATGTTCCATTTGTGGTCTTGGATTTATAGATAGTAAATTATGAAGATACCTTAATCTACTTTATGTACTTAGAGTACTTGGGTAAAATCGTCATACATCAAGCAAACCGATATAAAATATGGATGTATTTATACACTGCAAAGCTCTGGAGGAAATGTACACTTACAATTTTGTTGGACTTATACTTAACTCGCCATGATCTTCTGTACTGTTTTTGGATATTACACACGACCATTGTTGTTTTCAGCTTGAAAGTGATGTTTTGGTGGTGGGGCGATGTGTAAAGTGTAAAAGAGGTTTGAGAAACGCGTTATGAGACTGTTTATTATCTGTGTGTATTTGGACTACTACGACAAGAGAGAAGCACAAGAGAGTTTTAGGGTGGCTTTCATTTCTTATGGGGACTTTGTGGGAGGATGTGTGGAAATTATTGAAATGGGAGAAAGGAAGTGTGAAGAAAGTCATGGCGGTATGAGAATTAACAGCATATTACTTTTCCAATAACATAACAACCATAGATAAGACCAATGATGGCATTTAGTGGTGCTCTTTGGATCAAGATAGGAACAGCTACGGTTACGTTTCGTCCCTACACGTTGTTACTTGTTAGTGTGTTCCTCTCTATATGCCTAATATTTTATCTTTACGTTTCAAAATTGTATTGTCCCGCTGTCCTATATGAGACTATGCAAGTAATGTGCACCGCCATCAGCTTCCAATGTGTTCTTACAATACACTGACTCTACATGATAATGGCCAATGCACACACCAAGTTAAACCGATTGCTTTCCTTTCATGTATTTATGTCCTAGCAGTATTAGTCCTCCTTTGTACGCGGTTTGTTGCATGGAAGTTCACACTCTGTGTTACATTGTAGTACAACAAGCTCAAGAAATATCATTTCTGTCTCACTTGCTCAAATCATTTCGATATTGCAAACAATATTTATAGTACAGATATTCTTTACTTCAAACCAAACACACAATCGTCGCTTCCGGGTGTTTCGTCAGCTTACTCAACTCAATTGTTCCGCATTTTTCTTCCACTCGATCTCTCTCTCTCTCTCTGAGATTCCAATGAAAACGATGTTTATAGTAATTATCTATTCAGCATTGCACATTTGTAATGTGCGTATCAATAATTGCTAATAACTATTTTATCGACTACGTGCATAATTATTAGCAGGTATGTAATTAATGTAATTATGTAAATAAACCATTACAAATTGGATATCTGAAAGCTTCGTAAGCAAAAACAGCATTAAGGAAATTTATATTTTATTTGCTCATAAACAGTAGTAATGACGTAAGAATAATAGAATAATGTAAGGAAAATCAAAGTTATTATAAGGACGAAATTGAATTGTTTGGTTAGCTTGAAAAGACATTTCAAATTTTGTAGATGGGGAAAAAGACGTGGACACTTTCGAAGATGTTCACAGTACAAATTACGATTTTTTATTTAGCTAAATACATTTCATGAAGAAAGCATTTTCAGTATTTTGTGTCAATAGGAAAAAAGGGCTTTGCATGACTCCCTTCAGAAAAGGTTCGCTTATCTTACTTTCGTTTCGTTGGTACTAACCACAGTTATTATGACAATTATGCCATGTAGGATGGTATTAATAAGTAATGAAGTTACTTGTAATCTTAAAAATAATATCCGTCTCTTCATATTCGAAGAATTAACCAGCCTCTAATTTTCTCCGTAATTTTTATATGTTGTATTGATATTCCATCAGGATTTGATTTGTCTTCTTTGTGTATCACACAATTGCAATAATATCTAATGCGCCTGGTGCAAACTAGAGATATTTATTGAATAGAAAGTATTAAATCATGAAAAGAAAATGTTAAAGAAAAATTATGCATACATTGTACAAATGCTGTCATGAAAGAATTTTCTACGAATTTTGACCCTTTTGTTATTAATAAAATTGTTGCCTTGTACTTACTACAAATAATCATGAAAATAGTTTCAGTCTTCTATTGTCTAAATTGAAGAATTATAGACTGGCTAATAATTTGAATGTAAGAAAACGGATTAAAATACTCAATTAGGATTTAATTTGTTTCTTTGAAAATCACATAAATGTAAAAATATATAAGACTGATTCATACCACATGTTTATTTGCTAGAAAGTATTAAATTTATCATTTAGAGAACGTCATCATGTGAAAGAAAAAATAATAATGCCATTATAATAATACATCAATGTAGGAATTTTCTACGAATTTTCTGACATTTTGTTGTTATTCAAACTGTATAGACATGTGCTCAATAGCTACAAATTATCTTCAAAATGTCTGTCTCCTTACATTCATCTAATTCACCAATGTATAATTTTATATGTAGTACTGTATGGTGTATATTGCATTGATATAAAATTAATATTTGGCTTTTGATTTCTTTAAGCATCACATAATTGCAAAATTATATAATGCGACTGATTCATCCTATAGACTTTATTTACTAGAAATCATGAACAGAACATCATGCTAAGATAAATAAATTACTTATTTACACAATATAGCTTTATTAAGATCAATTTGGTCACAGTCTTCCAATTATTAAGTAACGAACTTACTTGCATGGGAATACAATTTATGTCTTTGCGTCTCTCTGTCCGTCTGTCTGCTCCCACGATAACTAAAGAACGGTTTGAGATAATGACTTCAAATTTGACGTTTTCTATAAGTTTAAGTTCACCGATATGGTTCGTATTGTTAGTAGCATATATAAAGTTAAGAAAGTCTCGTTATGTATGCTACAAAATTTCTGTAGGCCTGATGTATTTTCTGAAGTAAAGTAAACCAGAAAATGCATACATTTTTTGTGTATAGACTGACTGGATGCATTTTCATCTAACTATTACAGTTATACAGTAATTCAAGTGTATTCCATCCACCCACATTAATTATTACTAGAATATTTTGAATTCGTTTGCATACATTTACTCACATTACAAAAATTGAACTAAAACTTCTATTAATAACTCGGTTTAAATTATGTACTGTAATATGTATGTCATACAAGTCTCTCATGCAAAAATGACTCATTTATCGCCATTTCTATAGCTATATTGTAATATACTTTCTTTTTCACACTAATATTTTGTAAATCGAACTGTTGTACAATTCTTCTGGATTCACCTATTTAGCGCCCGGATTTAGTTTGCAGATGTTACGGCTACATTGCCACATACACATTTTTGTGAATTTTATGCATGTAACTTTGCAAAAGGGGACAGAAATGGAATTTTTGGTGCATTTAGTCTGTATTATATATTGTAAAAATCCGTGAAACAGTTTTGAGAATATTTGCAAGCAGCTACTTAATAAAACCGTTCAAAATAAAGTGCACAAGAGTAGTAACTACTATTTCAATAATAAGCGTAAGTTAGGTTTAGATTCGATTCTCTTTCCCTAAAAGCTTTCAAAAATCTGATTTTTAGGATGTGACGTTGTGTGTGGGCAATAACGGTACTAGAGCTTATGCGTTATGCACGAAATTGTAGTTTCCCTATTTATGATTTTTGTGAAGAGACGATTTCGGTGGACTTATTGCATTTCTCGTTGTATTTGTATCTGTGGTAACTACAGAAAAGAAAAGTTTTATCTTGACTCCAGTCTTGTCAACAGGATTTATAATACACTTAATATGTTGAGTTGACTAATATTTTTTCTGTACATGATATTCAATCCATTCTGATCTGATCCAATCAAATAGCTTTTAGCTTTCATGTTAGAAGTAGTTATTGCTTATATATGTTAGATATACATTGCACACAAGCTACTCTTTCTCTGTTCTTTATTCACTAAAAGCAACGTAGATTTATCAAGTTGCTCTAAAAGTAAGAAAATGAAATCGATTTAACTGTACAATTAATTACACATGTATCAAACACCTTGCGTAATTATAAAAAATCACTATTGGAAGTAAAAGCTAGGATAAATAAAAGTACAATGACAAAATTATTTTTCTACAAAGTAGGATTTATAAATGTTGGCGATATTCTGAATTTACTATTGGGGTGACAAGCTACTAATAATATCGAGCATAAACGTTTGTGGAAAGCCGAACATGAAGCATGCAGCCGGGTGTACTTTACACTTTAACACATAGTAAGGATTAGGACTGATGCGAAGCTCACTCCAGTTGGAATTAGGTATTTGGTTGAGTTCTGAGGGCACTCAGACTCTCATTTCTCATCCGGGAGTTCATTTAGCTTCGCACGCTCTTTCCACGACTTGCGAGCAGCTTTTCTTTCCCTCAAGTCAATTCGAGTGTAACTGGGCCAGCTTAGATTTACTTACTTGGTCCATTTCTCAAGGTTTCGTGCACACGTTTTTGAATAGAACTCTTATAGTACAAAAAGACGTACATGTAACATGTACCTGTACTTATACACTAGTTACTTAATAGACGTAAAGTATTATCCTCTTTGAAACAGAATTCACAACCTCCCCTTTATACTCTCAACGTACGTATGTACATACATACATGGAAGTGAGCAGATACATAATAGGCTTAAAAGCAGGTATATAGTGACTGCAAAGACAGTCTGCTAATAATGCGACTATTAGGAAGTAAAATAGTTGGTGGTAATCTGATCTGGTCATTCTGTGACTGCAAGTATCTTTAAGTAAGTCGTATAGTATAGTGGAGTATTTGTGCCTTTGGTTGCGGTAGAATTTGCTTTGGTAGATTTTTGCTGAAGGTGGGCAAGGCAAGTGTTTGAGAGTATTTCACTGTAGATATTGGCGAGGTGGGTTTGATTGGCATTATTTCATCCGGTGAAGGTTTGATGGAGCCAAAGAGTCAGTCTGCAAGCTCTCAATTCCAAGCGAGAGAAAGAGTTGACGAGACTTGTGTCTTTTCTTGTGGGACTCTAAATGGACTTTTTCTAGTCATTTCGGTTTCCAGGGAACGTCTTTTCTGCTGCTTAGAAACAGATACTTTGGTCTCGTCGATTGAACCCGAGAGCAGAGTCAGAGAGCAACGGGCGTCTTAGTCTGTCGTGTTCAACTCAAATACTTTCTAACTTACTTCTCCACTGCCCACCTTAGCTACAATTCCCACATACATCCATTATATTTCCCTTACTCTCTCTCTACACTCCTGTCCTGTATGATCCACACATACTCATATCCTCTACTTACATATAACCATGTCACATGTACATGTAAGTCAGTGTAAACCATAGTATAATATCCCAACCATACATAAACACATAGTAGGTATAAACACATAATCATATAGTTGTAAGATATATTTCTAGCAGAGTACGGAAAGAGATACACACACAGAAAGAGAGAGAACAATTCTACGTCCTAAGTAGAGGCGATGAGATGAAATGAGAATCAGAGGGAGGGTGAAAAGCTCAGAGGGCAAAAAGGGATTCACACAGCAGCTTACGATTACGGGAAAGCTCATGACGGAATGAGGCAAGATCGCATCAGATCAGTCCGTTCACTTCAATTCAGATCAAATCGTTTCGCTAACACACAAGAATAGACGCAGCACAAGATCCCATTGCATTGGAGGCTACGATGAAATGAAGACACAAGAGAGACACAGTTGGTTAGGTACGGCAGTAGCAAAACTACTACTAGGTGCACGTACCATTCTCTATATCACAACTACACTATCTTGTGTACTTTCTTTAACTATATATACTACATAATATATATCTATAGTACCCTCCAACTAAGGCAGAGTATATAACGTATATAAATACCAGATAGAACACACTAGTACATATATTCAATGCAAAACCCGAAACTTGTATAGTTTCGGAGAAATTATGTAGATACTCGGACTGGTCTATGGGTAGAGTGTGGAAAGGTATAGAGAGACTTGGTATATAAATAAGACTGAATGGATGGACAGCCTCTAGTGGACATGGAATGTAGGAGGAATGGAAATTGTGTGAGATGATGATGGTGGTAGTGGTACACGGTGTGTGTAGTGGTATGGTGGTTAGTAATGTAGTGCGGAATGAGTGGGCACCCGAGAGAGAGGTAATGTAGCTGAGTAACGAATTTGTGGAGTCCGTAAATCACCACAACTCACTACCTTAATCAGCACCAATTGCTCGAGAATCGGACCATTGACACGCCTATCCGTGACCATCCGATGGCCGATTTTCATTTTCCACTTTCAGTGTGACTCTCTCATCTCTTTTCTCTCCGTGTGTTTCTCCCACTCGCTCCGTCTCTTATAGAAAACATACAAATACTAGCAAGTTTATAGTGAGGCCGTGACAACGACGACAATGTGAATCTGTAGTAGTTCAATTCACCCTCTTGTGAAATGATCATCTCATGTCATCTCTCTGTACTTTACTGACTTTCTCTTTCTCTGAAAGCAAATGCAATCGGCGTAGTAGTAGCAGTGGTGGTAGTAGTCGTAGTAGTAGCAGTTGCAGGTATAATTTTACATCCACACATCTACATGCACAGACTCTTCATGCATATGGACTTGAGTTGGGAAATAAAATCTTGTCCACTACGACTACTACCAGAACTGTCCGCACACATTGCATTGGTCGTTGTTCGTATCCACCACACATTTTCCTTTTATGGAATGTAATGTGATCTGACCTGCGGTGATCTTATCTATAGACATCTACATTATTTCTATGCCACTACGTAAGTACTCCATGCCTACTACATCTATGCAATAAGTAAGTTCGTGTATTTCCTACAGTTAATTTCGCCTAATGTTCTTTTTAGCATAGAAAACGGTCGGCGTGTGACACTCCAATATCTTTTTCATTTACTGCCCGTCCCCATTCCATGTCATGTTCTGTCACATCATGTCACTTGATATTCTATGACTCTACTTGTATAGATCTGGTAATATTAGTAGATGTGGTGGTGGTGGTAGTTGGTAGTAGAGTAGGAGAAATACCAGGCAGTTAGTATTAGCTCAGACATGTGTCTAATATATATTTGGGAGGAAGTAGAGTGTTACTGTTACAGTAGGAGCAGAAGGATGTAGAAATAAAGTGTAATAAGAGTGTGCATATTGTATTGTAATTTTATTTTTTCGTCTCCAGCCTCACACACAGGCAAACTCATCGACTCTGCTGAAGATTTCCCAATCTCTTTCTGTATCGTCTGCTGCTGGGGCACTTATTCTTTGATTTGCTTGTGAACTTTTGCTTCTGATAATATGTACGTGCATCTAATATAAGCCACACGGAGAGTGACTTGGTTTAACTTGACATTTCTCTGTGCATGTACTTACAATGCAAGTCAAGTCGAATCTCTCAAATCTGTACAAGTAGTTGAAAGTTAGTATTATGATATAAATTCAGTGAAGATGAGAGAGAAGTGCTTTTGTGAGTCTGTAGCTCTTCACTTCGTATACAACAACGTAAAAGGCTAGCGATTGCCTTTTACGTCCTGTCTATCTTTCTCCATGTGAATATGTACAACTCTATTCGGATTTTACTCTTTTCGTGCACTTTTACAGTGTATCTGTGTATATCCCCATTGCAAGGGCTACTTTATCTGCATGTGCCCTGGATCTACTTTATTATAGCACTATACAGTCATCCTCTTCCTTACTATAGCAGTACTATGGTTGTAAGTAGCTGGTTATATATGCGGATTAGGTATTATAGAGTGCGGTGTATGTGGTGTGTGTATTAAGAGTGGAGTAGCCCTGTAGTCGTGTGGCATCATGTTATCTGTATGTAGCTTAGCACAAGTTAAGTATCGCACTGCACTGCCTAGCTGTTCTTTAGCATTGGTACTACTACAAGTACATAGTTACTTTGGTAGTAGATGCTCCCGTTTGTTCACTAAAGTCCTGTAAAATACAAGTGGAGCAAAATACAGCGGAATAGTTGCAAAAGTAATGTAAAATAGGAAGAAAGGGAGGACTGAGTGGCTATGTGTAGATGTTCGTAGTAGAACTGCGATATGTATGCATGTAGAAGAAGTCATTCTCGGTTGACTGCTGCGTGTCTGTTGGTTGAGAGCAGATTTTATTTTATCCCCCTTCACGCCCCGTTTGCAAATCGTCTCGTACAGAATGTAACACAATATATAAAATATATACATATATATATAAGTAGTGTGTGGATATATTACAAGCGTTTAGATTCACACAGACTGTAGTCCAAGTCAAAGTCCACCCAGTAGTAGTAGAAGTAGCATAGTAGTCAAGTGAACCCACAATTGTAGCCGTACAAATCTCAAGTACTGTATTCAAATATATATAGTCATGTATTTGTACGGAAAATAGGCATACACTAAATAGTGTGTAGGTTTAGTGTGAGCAGAAACAGAAAAGGCTTAGTAACTCAAAGCGATTACTCCTACCTACAAACAACAGCAGTCATCAAACCGAAAATCAAAAGAGAGCTTAAACAAACAAAACCAAAGGAAGCGGATAGATGTAAATAAAATACAGCCGTGCGAAAGGTCTCTCTTGTTCTTCTTTCGCTTTCTCCTTAACGTTTCAAATACACTAAATTTATGCAGTTCTATATTATACAAAGATGACGAGGTCAAGAGTACAAGTGATAGTAATGCAGTCACATTTCACATTCGCTCTACACTTAATCTCCATTTAATTCTTTCATTTTCAAAAATGCATAAATAAAAATGATTATTGATGCATGTATTTTTTTCTGCGTTGCAACGTGCTTGATTTTAATAGTAATTGCTAACTTTCCAAGCATTGAATGGATTATATAGTTAGTTAAAGTTAGAATATAAGTTACAATAATATGTGAGGCAGATCCGCATAACGTAAGCTGTGATACATCTTGCTGATTGTGAAATTATTAATGAATATTAGGAAATAACAAGGTATTATGTATATAATCATGGTGAATTTTGATAGAAAAGTTGTTTTCATCTCATGACAACAAGATAAGCAATTTGCTCATGATTTTAAAAAGTATTGTCATTTTGTTAAAAATTATTAAATGGTTTAAAAAGGAATTTCCTGTTGACAATTCGTAGTTATTTGCTAACGAGGTACGATATAAGTGAAAGTATATTTAAGGTATATGGCATATTCACTGTAGTACGTGAATTAAAATGAAATGCGGACATGACGGACAGACAGGACATGAAATGTGAAGCATTTGGTTGTGATTTTATCTATCAGTCTCCATTGCATCCTGAAGGGCGGACTAGTTTCATAGAAAGACTATTGGGGCGAAGACGGCTCCGGGTAAACTTTTGCAATGTTTCTCGCATAGTTTATAGCGTGCCGTCACTACGTGTACATAACAGAAAGAGCAGTGAGAAACTGTAAGATTCTCTTAAGCACCGATGGGAAGAGGACGAGTCCTGGAGATCTATTGTCACTATTACACAGACACAGCTCCGTTCCTCTACGACACAGACAGGGAAAGGGGAGAAAGTCTCAGAAAAAGTGTAGACGGCAAGTGTCGTGTCTTACATTTCGGGTATTGGGGATCAATTCCAGTGATGTCGGCTCCTTGGAATGTAATCCTGAAAATGGGAGTTGATGAACTATAGTTGTACTTAGTAATAGTGCCGGCGATGTATGTCTGTGTAGATTCTCTGTATTATATATACAATATAGGCACTCTCTGATTTTCCACACTACAAGTTCCTTTCTTTTCTTGTTCACATGCCACACATACACAGATACACATCCACACACAAGTAGATCACATAGATACATACTGGTAGGTTGGTCGTCCTAAGGCAACTTAACTAACTAACTAACTGTCTTGTGAAAGAACATAAGTGGAAGCTCCTTCACGCTGATTTTCCCTGGAAATTGAGATAAACGACCGATTTTTAACACTAACTAACTACGTAACACGACTAGTATTGCTACTTAACTTTGACTACCCGCCACGCTGTGCTCTTGTGTACCCCTCTCTGTGAAATGCACTCGTTTAACTCAATAGCTCATATCATCAACATCATCATCGACACCGGCCCATTTTACGTTTACTCTCTCCGTCCTGCTCCTTTACCTACCTCTTTCTCCCTAACACCCACGTCGTCTTCTTCCACACTTCTTCCTCTTCCCCAATTACTCTCCAATACTTTCTGTATCTTCACCGCTCCGCAGTCTCCCGACATCATTGGTATGCATGCAGCATACACGCACTATCTTTAACTTAATATTTCCATATATTATATTTACTCTTCAAACTTTCCCAAATTATCACATTTCTTTTTGGTCGAGGATGCACCTGTAACATCTTTTCCCATGCCTAATAATTAATGCGATTACTTTTCATGTGAATATATACTGCGTTTAGTACCACCAACCACTTTACTGCTCGTTTTATATAAACCCGCAATTTGTGTATCTATATAGTACAATCTGCACTGGCAATTTAAAGTAAAATTACTAATTCTGTCAATTGCAGTCTCAATGACAATTATTTACTCTCTCTCTCTCTCACATCATTTATAATCTACTCACGAAAGTTAATGCACGTATGACCCAATTGAAAATGAGAAATTCCATAGAGGCGCAACTAATATACTATTTATTAGTTAATTAAAACAGTCATGGTTCAAACCAACTAATTAACAACGACCAAAAGGTGTAAATACACTGCATGATTTGAATTTACTGTGTTAAACGTGAAGAATGATTGAACCAATTTTTCTTTACGCTAATATTTAGAACTTTCGACAATATACTACGTAGATGCTACTAGAAAGTATTTCTGTGAAGGCATATAAGTACCTATGTGGAAATATATAGGTTTAGAAGTTAGAGAGGTATTTATTAGTATTTGGTGAGGTTGTTTAAGCTGTTAGTGAAGAAGTGATGTGGAGGTGATGAGGCAAAGAGACTAGAGACGTATTTGGTTAGTGGTGAATATAAAGAGCGGGTAGTAGGACTGCAGGACATGCGAGTAGACAATGAGGCAGGGAGGACTAGAAGAGAGAAGGACCAAAAGGAGCCTGTAATTGTGAGAATATTGTAAAAAATGGCCTGTCATGAGCAGCATTAGCAGGCGTGACGCCCATCTCCGTTCATGAATGCTTTATTCAAGCGAGTTGATGTGTTTGAGGGTTTTGTGAATTTCTCCTGCTTCTTTCGTAGTAGTGGTATAATATTATAGTAAAGTTGTACTAGTAATAGCAATAGTCAGTTTATACTACATGCTGGGTTAGCTGTATAGCTTTGGTTTGTGCTTGTGCATTGCTATACGTGTGATGTGCTCTTCTTGAGCACTCCACAACGAATCCAACTGTACGTAAGGAATCTGAGCGACCAAAGGAACTGTCAAGCTGGAGACATTACGATGTATAGTACTCCTGCCGCTGTCAATGTCTATTCTGTGTCGCTTGTGTCTGAAGAATAGTATTACGAACATCTAATATTACTAAATACTGAATACCAGGCATTACAATACACCTACGTCATTTTAATACAGCTGTGCATGTATTTAATGCAAGCATTTGTTTGCAGAAACAGTTTGAATGGATGCAGAACATATATTTCAGTTCACAATGACAATGACACTGTACAAAAATGTCGAGGAATTATAAATATTCGAAAATGTGACAACTGTTCAAAATGTAGTGAAAATATTTTAAGTAATCGGGAGAAATATTAAAGATTTTATAATTTGATATGACATGTGTATATATGTAGGTTGTGTGTATTTGATAAATAGTAGTTTGTTCTGATTTGCCCCGTTTTGAGTTTTTTGAGTTGAGATTGTTGGTTGATAAAGTGATAATATTAATGTGGTGTGATTTTGTTGAGGAAGAATTTGTGTAAAGTCTGTTGGTGCATCTGCGGAGGAATGTGTAAAGTTGGGAGTATAAGTGGAGGGAAGATGTTTGCGGAGCGGAGAAGAAAGGAGATTGTGAGTGAGAATAAGAAGGGCAAAAGAAGAAGAAGAAGAAGGTAGTGAGTATTAGGAGGGAAGCATGGTCTTCTCTTTTCGTGTCTCATCAATAAACTCCAGTAGAGTCTCTCCAGGCAGGCTATTTGCATTGAGAATTCTATGGTCGTTTTGTTGTGAAAAACTGCAGCATGGGCCATAATTAAAATGCAATTTGAAGGATTTAAAAGCTATAGAGGTGTCGCCGGGCTGTGATTATAAGTCATGGCCAAAAAAGAAGAGCTGCTTTTCCATTGCCCTTATTTTCTTGAAGTCTATCTCAAAATGAACTAGCACGTAATGTCTGTACTTTCCTTCTCTCTATTCTTCTTCATTCTCTCTTCATCTCTCCTTTCTTCTATGCGTAGCCGTCGTCGTTCGAGTTTGAATTGCAGCTCAAAAGCGAAATACTCCTTTTCTCCTCTTTCTCTTCTTCCCAGGTCTTAATTCTCTAGTCAATTCCACTCTCGCTCTGAAAGATTGATACGCAAAAGCATTTGTTACTAATACGGTGATACACAGAACACCAAGAAACTATTATGATTCAATGTGATCGCTCGATTAGCTCAAACTTTAGTTTCCGCGGTGAGAAAGTATAACAATAGCAAAAAGTTTGGAGAAATCGAACAGAAATTTATTAACACAGCATATCACCAATTCAAAGAATGCTTAATGGTGCAAGAAACAGTTTGAATAACCCTGACAAAGTCGTAGAAGTGAACTGCGTAAATTAAAACCTTGACTGATAATTAATTCAGTATTAAATGCAAATTATGATACGATATGTAGATATGGTGTTTTTTGTGTTAAATTTGTAATGCTGTATGCTTATAACGATTTGATTTTTTTAACAGAATGAAAAAGTGGAAGTGAAGCAAAAGTGGGCATCTAGACTCTTAGGTAAGCTCAGAAAAGACATCACCCAAGAGTGTCGCGAAGATTTTGTTTTGTCCATCACCGGGAAGAAGCCTGCCATGTGCGTCCTCTCGAATCCAGATCAAAAGGGGAAAATGCGACGAATCGATTGCCTCCGCCAAGCAGACAAGGTAATATTTTTATCCAAACTCTATTTGCCTTTAATGATTTTAAAATCTTTTATGCATAAAAAACAAAGCAGGTTTGCAATATATTATGTAAGTAGTTTATGCGTGTTACTTATTTAATCGGACGATAGATCATTACATAACTGCAATAAATTGTTTACATAAGTTATTTTACCCAAACAATCGTCGAATTTATTTTCCATTTCTGAGAGATAGAATTTGAGATTCAACAATCTAGAAAGGATTTCATTTAAAAAAGAAACATTTTTATTGCATCCCTGTAATGCTACTGTAATTCTTGTTAACTGGAAGAGCAACTTGAACAAGCAACTTGACTTTATACAATGTAAATCTGTGTACAAAACCTGCTAATTCACTTAGTATTTTTATTTATGGAATTACAGATGTAACTCTTTGTTTTTTTAAAATCTTGCGATAGGAAGAAAGTTGTAATTTTTTTATAAAGAAACTAGTATACACAATTACATCGAAGAGAGTAGGACAAGTAAGTAAGATTTACAAACGGTCGTTAAACGGCCATTAGCAGTATTAGTATATGACCCAGTGTTAACAAAACTTAGACGGAGTGGCGCGATAACATTGCTGGATGTGTACGTAATAGTTGAAAACAATCTAGTAAATCTGGTCTGCGCAAAATAAAAGTTTCTGAAAGTATATGCAACCCGTTAAGAAATTAAAGTTACGAAGCAGAACTTGAGAATGTGATGTTTTAATTTCTGAGATTATTGTCTTCAATCAGAATGTTTTAATGCTACGTAAATATGAATTTACTATTTTGAATAAACCTTGTTACATGATTATATTTTTACAAATATTATAGAATCCCTTACATATTCAATATAAAATTTCAAAAAACCACTTAAAATGTCAAATTTACTTACATTTTACTATCCTTATAAATCATCATGAATTTAATAGATCTACCAGTATTTATTGGCAGCATTCAACTTAAATAATATGCATGCCTATAGGTAAAATTGCAGAATTGCAGCTATTATTCAGTAAGCAGTAATATTTCCATACAAAGCAAAGAATAATTTTTAATTTTCTTTTCTATGTATTTATTTCGAAGTGAATAGTCAACTATCCTTGTGTATTCTTCTTCTTCCTGCTGTATTATAGTGTGTAACAGTTACTGTGAGAGTACTAAGTATTTATTTAGATTGTTCCCCTCTTTGCTGGCGCCAGAGATTGCTGACCTTGCTGCATTCATGTTATAAATATATCCGAAAATACAACAAAGACACATAAGTAAAGCATAAACAGATGAAGGAAGTAGGGAAGCTATAGAAACATGGATATTTTGACTTACGGAATACATACGTAACACTATGTAGTATCCGTATAGAAAACAAAGGCAGGGAATTACAACGAGAACAACGCTGTGTGTCGTATTAGTAGTAGTAGTAGAAAATGAAAAGGAACTGAAGAAAAAGAAGTGGTGTATTGTGTGTTGTGTATACGCAGTGGACAAGCAAGTGGAGCAGAGTAGTTGAATAGTGATTGGTGGGTGGGGGTAGTCGGCTTAAGAAAATGCAGCGGCAGAGAAAATTCCACTTTTCTTGTTAGTACATCCACAGAGAGAGAGGGAAAGAAAGTAAATCCATGACATGAAGCAAGAAACTCTTTCTGATTCTAAGCGATTCAATAATGGAATGCATTGCTGACTGCGAGTTGGTTTTGTTTGTTTGTTTCTTGCCTTGTTTCTCACGACGTTTATATTGTATGTGTGTTTTTTCTACAGTTTTACTACAAAGTGTGGTATGTACACTATGGCTCTTATTTCCGGTATGTGAAATAAAGTAGAAAGAATATAGGAGTTGTTCTACAAGCATCTAAAAATGTATTTATGTATAAATATATATCTGCTATCCATGTATATAAAGTATTTTCATATTCGTAAATAAATACTATGCGAAAGTTGTATAATGCTAACTGCTCTGTGTAGTGGCATTGGCAATAAGGAGAAAGAAAGCAGACAGATAGTGCAAGGAAGACAAGGTAAAGAAATATTCTTGCATTGTTTTATTCATGCGTGTGAGACGATGTCATTTTGATTGTCACTTACTTAAGTTCACTTAACACTTCTGTTGTTAAAGCGTTCTGAACGAGATAGCCGAGAGACTTTTAGCAAAAGCAGCGCGAGTGAAAAACTTACACTTGCACATAGTACACAGTTTAGACATGGAAAGAAGTCAACTATAGACCAGTAAATAGTATTAGCATTGTACGGATATAAAAAACAATAGAGAGAGAGAAGAGTAGGACAAAGGGCGAGTAAGAAAGTCCGCGCGACGTAGTAATAGCAGTTGCAAAAAGAGGCTACACAGCAAGAGGTAGAGTAAAGTACACTCAAGGGGAACGTCAAAAATACTACATGATGGAGTCATAGAAAAACACGAAAAAAACATTACTTTTTTAATCCGTCCTGTGGTAGTAATTATTTGGGGCTATATGGTAAATGTAATTTCTGCACGTTTTTCTAGCTTGTCCAAAGTCCTCAAATCTTTTTATTAGTTGTTTCCTAACTAAACTCCTGACTGTGACATGTGTCTCTTACAAACTTCATTTCTTCGATCATTTTCACAATTTTAAAATTTTTCGTTGATGTTTTAAAGACAGTTTTTATTTAACAGCATTTAAAGTGCTGCAAGATTCATTTGAAGAATGACGTTAAGGTTTCTACTAAACTAAAGACACAGAAGGACAAGTGCAATTTTTCATGTGTGTGAATTGTCATGTTGTGTGTTGAGCATGGAAACAAGTGCGATTAAATCTCTAGTGGCTACACCATGTAGACGACACACATTACCATAATATAGATTTGTGCAGACGGAAATTTTTCTGTGTACAGCTCGGCAAACCAAAAAACCGCGATCTTATATCACAACATATCTTCGCGTGAATTTGTGTAGGCTTACGAAATGTACAAAGAATGCCAACAAGGCAGACTCTAAGTTACACATCCTGTTGTGGTATCGTCCTTCTTTCTACAATCACTGCTACTAAATATTGTTTGTACAGTTGTGTATTGAAATGAATGGAGATTTTGACTCAGGCGGTGTAGGTAAATCTACTGAACGGTGAGCGTATGAGCAGAAATTGGTGTGAGACAACGAGTAGAGTGCTCGTGTGAGATATTCAATGACCAAATGAAATATGATGAACAATATTTCACTCAAATGAAACGACTACATGCCCAAAACGATTTTTATTCTCTTATCACTAATATTTTGTTCAAGTAAGTAGGTAAGTGGAAAAACTTGTATTTAATTGACCAAGTCACTCACACTTAATATCTAAGCTGTGCTAGACTTACACACATCTCGAGAGGGTATATACTCCGAGTCATGCCGAAATAATAATCAAACATGCTTGTTTTTAAGGTGTTAAACATAGTGTAAATCTTAACTAATAATTTACCCCACTTGATTATTAAGTACCGAAGTTACTTTATCCGAATAGGTTGAGTTTGTCTGGACGTCTGTCTGCATAAGTCAACAACGGTTTGAGATAAGGCCTTCAACGTTGGTACACATGTTCTAGTGATCCATTGTTAGACTAACTTAGCAGATGGGGTCAATCAGACAACTTCTTCATGACCTGTGTGCTTCTAAACTAACTACTGTGTTAATACAGCCTCAAAAAAACACTGCAAGTTAAATACTGCTATGCGAATTCTATCTAAATTTGAATTTGAAGAGCGCCGATGCTTGAATTTTTTGATAAAGTGACATGGTGTATTTAAATACATGTACTAGTCATATTATATTGCTGCTCACACAGCTGCACAGTTGCCGTGTCGATGTCACAGTTAATGTTACCGTGTCATAGTTCACATCACAGTGTTACTGTTCACTTCGTTACTTGTTTACACCCGGTTTTGAACCGGTTTATTAAAATTAACTTTTATTATGGGTAACAAGAAATTTTTAGTCCCTATTAAATATTCCTTAGCGCGGTTGTACGTAAACGACAAATATTTTAAATAAATCTCAATGAAGCTAAACGTTGTTCAATCAGTTATTTCTATATAGAAACAATGATGCAAGCGACAATTTCAAAGAAAATTATTGATAGTTTTTACTTTTAATTGTTTAATTTGATTGAGAATAAGAATAAGTTTTAACAAATTTTATTATTATCGTCGTGTTTGATTATTTTAAGAACCCATTTCATAAAACTACTACGTGGATAACCTTGTCGCGTGTATTTGTATTTATTCTCTGACTCTGTAGACAATGCGGTCCAAATTTTTTACTATTTGACTCTGTGTGCGTTTCTTAACTGTTCACAATATATAATACAGATAATAAACTACAGAGATATATAGACGGTAGTGAATAGTAGCATTATACGAAGTACAGACTTGTCGGCTCCACTGTAGAGGTTTCAACTCGTCGTAGTCGTCGTTGTTTCATTTCGTCTCATCTTGTGAGCTGTGAACTGAAGCAACTCGTCTTTTTGGTTGCACGACCACACAGGGATTCTTCTACTTCCACTTACTCATGTCTTGTGTACTACGTCTTTTGTGTGTACATCTTTAACTTACAAGTCTTCTTGCATTCACACACACAATTCAGTGTCGTCGTCGTGTACTGTACACAATGGAGCATTATGTCGTACGTATTTGTTTAAAGTTTAGGCGAAAGCACGAAAATCCGATGGTAAAGCTTTGTAGCATTAAATTCGTCCGATCCCATTTGCAACTGATTCTAACAGGCATCTTATTCACTTTAAGTCGTTAACTTATGGTAACGTAGTTTATAATGATTTTACTACACAAGATGAACCACCGAATATATTATATTGAGTCATTAACTAAAGAACTGGAAAAGTTGACATTTATTTTTGTCTCAAAATTCAATAAACGCAAAAATTGAGACCATTAATTTTATTTGTATTTTGCTTTACTTGTCTGCTGGGAAATATCCATTCTAAATTTAATACAATATTATCATTATTTATTGCTATTTGTATATTTATAAATACTGTGTGTGTACATGCATAGATAGCTTAGGATCAAATGCAAGTGGGTGAGCAAATTTGCGCTGTGTATTTTATTCACAGTTTACTGTACTGCTCAACAGGACAAACGAATATCTATCTGGGAATTGTTACGATGCTGATATAAAGTGTACATATTTGGGTATAGGGAATTCTATGTTGCCTGTATCTGTGTATTTTTGGCTGTTTCGTTGGTTGTGGTTGCTATTGTGCTATTTGACTTCCCGTGTAAGATAGTTCAACTTGAAATCTTATGTATTTATGATAGTATGATATCCTATAATATAGTCGGAGCAATAGCGAGCTGAATTTTTTCCTTTGTGTGTTGCAGGAAAGTATTATGGAAGAGATGCTCGCTCTTTATTTTCCTTTTTGCTCAGTGCACATAATATTTGTACAAGTGGTAGTAGTGTAATACACCAGTCGTTGTAGGGATGTGCTAGACGTAACTGATAAGAAGTGGTAGACACAACTACATGCACAAGTAAGTATAATAATATGAAAATATTATTGCATACATTGTCGTTGTAGTTCATGTGCCACATCCGGGTTCGTAAATTATGCTTTTTGATGGGATTTCAATGAGAAACTTTGCTTTCTTGATAAATTGTTTTATGCTGCAATATGATTCGTTGCTCCGTCTTTTTACGTACTTTATCTAAAATTGGTCATGGAGAGAAAACAATTCAAAATTCTCTGCAAACACTAGTACAATATTACTTTTATTTTCCCTACGCATATTACAGACACAAACAAAGTCAAATCTGTACATTATTGCTCATGGTTCACTTCCAGTGTACTTAACTGCTATACATGTGTACTTCTAATACAAGAAGACATTATAAAGACTTTTATCAACTGCAAATCACTGCCGTAATCGTTTCACTTGACTTTCTGCTTTGTATTATTTAGCTATTTATTCAAGAATATTTACTTTTTGATTAATGATAATATTTTTATAACTTGACAACCAGGGCAGTTAGGCAGTCATTGATAAATATTAGTGATTGTTTTTGTCAGCAAGCATAAAACATTTTTTTGTAGCCAAACTCATTTCTACTTTCAAATATGGCATTTGTAGTTTTAACAAGAGATTGAATGCAGTACAAAGCTTTAGTTTGCTCAGTTGAGAGTTAATATTGACGTACAATGTACAAATTTTAATTTATTGGGGAGCATTGTGTTTATTACTGATGTTTATCTGACAGCAAAAGTAAGTGTGCGTGGGTATGTAATATTGTGGCGACAAAACAATTTAGGTGTGTAAAATGCCCTGGGCAATGTTTGAAGTGTTACAATAAAAAAGGGGCTGATCAGCCACAATTTTTCTTGCACGGATTCAGGTGTTAATACTACATATTCATAAATCATGTATCGATAAAAGCTACCAGTTACGTCAAGAAAACACATGGGAGTCAAAATAGTCGAAAACATACCTAAACATTTAGTAATGTAATGATTGACGATGTTGAATATTATTTTTATGGCATTTAAAAGAGAAATAGGTAGGTAATAACCTAATATCTTTTAATATCCCACATGCGTACAAACAATATCATATTTTTAAGGATTTGAGGATTATTTATTCCAGGCTCATGTTAAACACATTAACTGTAATAATACTTTATCTGAGACAAATTTTTCTTACTTGAATTGACGATTTTTATGCATATAATATTAATATTACTGTGTTTCTTTTTGTAAATTTAGCTGCATTTTTACTAATTATAATTTTTGTGTTTTTTCGCAGGTTTGGAGGCTGGATTTAGTGATGGTGATTTTGTTCAAAGCAATACCATTAGAAAGTACCGATGGGGAAAGATTGGAAAAGTCTCCGGAATGTGTCCATCCTGGCCTTTGTGTCAACCCGTACCACATAAACGTATCCGTCCGAGAACTGGATTTGTATTTGGCAAATTTCATCAATAGCCATGGTGAGTTAACAATTTAAAATTTACATAATCATAATGTACATGTTAATCGTATCTATATTTTATAAATATATTCAAATAGTAACACGATAAAAGACAAAAAATGAATTGAAAATTCGTCCATTTACAAACATTGTACGCATCACCCTCATTCAAAACTGATGAATAACTTCGTAAGTGTATCTGAAATTAAATTATTGAGCTACGTTGTATCTTTTGCTAGGAGAAATAATTTTTCCTTTTGTAATCAAATCAGTATTTCCATTGTACTATCGTAGCTGTTGTATCAGTTGAGCTTTTAGTATGGAGTATTGGGTGTAGGAAATTTGTAGTTGTGTAGGGTTATGTATAAACGTAGTAGTACTTGACCACTTAATCTTTCCTTCTTAAGTCTTGGAGTTAACAAGGAAAGATGTGTAATAGATTAAGCTGTTCGTCTACATGAGACTTCTGTGCAGCGAGTGCACTGCACACAAGTTTCATTCCATTTCTATAATTGTATCCTGTCAACAGATCTACTTCTATCGGTCTACAAATTAGAATAAGACGGAGATAAGATATCGTAATTCGCCCTCCCTCTTCCTTTGCTCCACTTTCATATAATCTAATCATTCCCCGCGTTTACTTATTGTTAGTGCTGCTGTAATTTCAAACCTTCGCTTCCTCCGGGACAGTTTTCTCCGTTTCGGCAAATTCATACGAAATCATAGTGAACACAATCATCCAATTGTACATTACGTGTTTAGTGCAGTAATAAATACTGTCACAATAATTACTACATACAATTTTTATGTCCTTCCACTCAAAACTATTTCTTACATTTTCAACGAAGCTTCATATATACACAACTCGTCTTGTACTACTGTGTATAATATTGTAAGCGTTTACAACCAAACTACCCGAATTTCTCTGATTGCGAGTTGCTCAGGGAAAGTTTAGAAAGCTGTTTTGTTGCGAGTGAATGAAAGACGTGGAAAATTTCCTTGTATGTGCATTTGCTGTTGTATTTATGGGACTTGAGAAGGATCGCTCTAATGCGTGGAAGAGGTTTGCATGCTCGTCTTGATATCAAAAGTGACTTGAGCATTTAAGTGAAGCCCTTTCACTGCTCTCCGAAAACATTTTCACTGCGAGTCTCCGAGTATTATTCAGAAGAGTACTTTTAGAAATACCTAGGAGAATTCCACAATGCATTTTATTATCTTCTGTTATATATAGACACAGTTTCTTCTGCTAGATGTGTGTGTGTGCTGTAGGATATGATTGCTTTGTAGCGTAAAGGCTTTGAGTGAGTAAATATAAACAGGAAGGAAAGACAGTAAAATAGGAGAGATCAGAAGGGTAGAAAAGATTGAAGCAAATGGGCATACACACACAGAGAAAGAATAAGGAAAGGTAGGGAAAGAGTGAAAAGGATCCGGGGAAGGAGGAAAGACGAGTCGACAGTTCGTGACTTTGCAAATGAGTAATTGGTATAGACGGAAAAATATTTGGTGGACTTGAGTGTGCAGCTCCTTTTGCGTGTTATGGCCAATCTTGGTCTCTTCGTGTATTCGGTGTTAGTGATCCTCGTTCTTTCTCTTCATGCAGTACATATATACCTCATATATATAATCTTATACCTATAAACCGTATTGTATTCCACTTCACTCGTCTACCTATTTCTTCTCCCCGTTTCCTTTGTTTCGCTCTGCTGTAGCTGTAGATTAGCGCTATGTTCAAGAAACACGGGCTAAATAAATCTGAATGGATTCTGTGACTAGTGAAGGTATTTGTAACCTATAGCTAAGTAGATTTCTCCCTTTTTAGTACAAACAGTAAATTTAATGTGCATGTCAGTAAGTTGTGTCTTCCACAATATTCCACATTACCCACATACAACCACCACACACTATTGCTACTGCCATAATATTTGTGGGCTGCACTTTTGTGTTACGTTATATCGCAGTGTTGTGTATTTACGGATACATATTATAAATACTTATGTGTAGGTGTATTTGTACTTGAGCGTGAACTGTGTAGGGGAGTAGGAGTGAGCATTCATTGGGTGCCCTGCTGAGAGCTAATGCGAAGCAGTGATAGATATGAGTTAAGCAGGAAGGAAAGTTGATCTGAGCACAGAAGTAGGGAAAATAAAATAAATAAGTACACACACACACAAGTAGACCTATGCAGCCCTTATATAAGAATTATAATAAGCTAAACAAACTATGAAGGAAGATACCTTACAGTTGAGCATTACTACATATTGTTAGTAGACAGATGTACAGACGACTGACTGAGACTGGGAAAAGTTGGACTATTAGCAACCAGCTTTATTATTACCACTACCCGGGTTGTAGGTTCAGAGTTTTAAGTAGGTGTGTGTGTGTGTGTTGAATTTGGTTGTAGGTATAAGTGGTTTGTGTGGACGGAGTACTAATAAGTGGAGTATGGTAGGTATTATAGGTATGTGGTATATTTTGCATGTGCAGAAAGTTCTTGACGGGAGTAAGTGAGTTGAGACGAGGGCGGATATTATATGAATGAGTGTGGAGAGAGAGAGTGAGGTGTAAAGTAAAAACTTGTACAGCTCAAGGTGAAAGCAATTGTCTCTGGAGCTTGTGTTCACACTCAAAGGAAAAGGAACTCAATTCCGGTGGCACTCTCCTTCCTACTTGTTCTTCTTTCTTTCTTCGGGTCGTCGTCGGCGGCTGCTTCTGTTTTTCTTACTTTTAGTTTGCACATCTTTCTTCAGCACCACCATTCACTGTGTTCTTTTGCTGGGAGTTTTCCTTAACTGGAAACTGATATTCACGAACAGGGATCTTCTCCAGTATATATCCTGCCGGTGACTTTCCATTCATTCCTTTCCAAAAACTACCCTCGGTGCCTATCTCCGAATTATTGTTCATCTGTTAATTTATTAAGAAATCCTAGGCTTGCTTTTATATTCTTTTCTTATTGTTAAAAGCTTTCGTTTTGATCGCTCTGTCCGAACCTAATAATTTACTTTGACAATTGCTCCCCCTCTCCCCTGCCACCCTCCCCGTATCACCATTCATTATTGTTCACATGTCTTTGTTTTAGAGACGTACATTAGTCGAATGCTTTCTATGGGTGTATACATGTCATCGTATGTATTTTCCTACTTATCGGTCTCGTGTCTGGTGTTGAGGTTCCAATGCTTTATATATTCATCTTTTATTATGGCTTTTCTTCGAAATTAACTTTATGGTTTAACTTTACACACAAACCACAAATTGTTCCTTCCGTTGAGGGTTCATTAGCATTATCTGCATTTAATGCTTTATAAACTTAAAATTCTGTTCGGTATTATAATAATTATCATGTCGTATAGTTTAATGGTGTTTATATCAATGTTCACAAATGTCTGTGAGTAGAGTGGGTTTTATGTGTATGTGTATAAACTTGAACAAGACATGTTCTACTAAAATCTCTTGTGCAACATTTCAGTCCTGAAAAATGTCCTATTTGATTATAGCTCCTCGTCCATATCATTTACGTTTAATTGAAAAGCTATCGTTCTTGATATTTTAGAACACAGTCTTACGTTTTTATTTTTACTTTTGATAATTTGAATTTTATTAGTACTCGTAATTCTCAGTGTACGTAATTGTACTAGTGAATGTTATACAAAATGGCATAGACTCAGAGTTATAATTTTGATAGTGTTATTAGATACTTAGTGTTTTACAGTACTGTAGCTACTAATTGTGTTGCTTTTTATTTTATGCCAATACAGATGTCCTGAGTGGGATGTGCGACAATAATAACGAAAAGGACGAAGATCGAGGATTGAAGGGTGAGTCAATTCTGATTGTCACGTCTGATTGATTTGACTTTATTTGTTTTTTCACGTCCTACTATACCAACGCATCTTTTCAATCTCAACCTAGTAATTCATTCATTATTTTCTTGCATTGATTCTTGTCGTTTCACCCTAATCCAATAAGCAACTAAATTACATTCTCTATATCGATATTTTTCGTAGTTCTTCATTTTTCAGTAGATTCAAAATGCATAGTGAAATATTACGGGGGAAATATCACCCTCCGCAACATTTTCTTCGTACAGACAATCAGTGTGAGCTAATAAGCTACCTATTGATTCTTTTACTGTTAGTGCCTAGCTACTTTTCATGTTTCCATTTACACGATTTATACCTAATACTACAATCATCGCATATAGTACACCTTTTATAAATTTCACAATTATTTCAATTACATAATATTATAATAGTAACACTAGATAGTAATAAATTAGGTTTCTGCGTAATGTTATACTTTCTTCCTTTTGTCCCTGTAAAATATTTGCATTTCTCACTATACATTACTACAAAAGCGTACTCTCAAAAAATCACTTTCGACAGCCAACCAAAAGTAATTTACATCATGTCTATTTTACCGGTGTACAAATCTTGTTGTGTGGTGACTGCCAATCCGACGTCAGCTAAAGGTCTTTAGCAGCACAAATACAATTGCCCGTTTGTTATCCGGGTACGTGTAAGTAGGTATTAGTGTGTTTATTTTAACAAATGGTAAAATACGATTTCCAATACATTCATGCATCTTTCTACATCGTACCTCCTGAATCAAATAAAACCTACCTGTCTAAAATATGTTTAAAGGGATTTCATAGTTTCCAGCAGCTTTTCCTTCTTCACATCTGTGCTCTTAAGATATTCTTTGTTTTTATGGCTGTAAATTGTAGGAATTACTGAAATGTTTTCTCGTCGTGATGGGAAATGGGAGCTTATTGGTGATTAGTCGCTGAGAAATTAACAAGAAGCTTTTACATTCCAATGAACATGCATTTCTTATCACTTATCGAAACGAATGTGAAAACTCGTTTTAACTTGGCACTGTTAACTAATTAAATCATTTTGGGGAGTTCTTCAGCCTTTGTGTAGCACTAAATGTGTACCAATGCATTTACATTGCAATATTAAGTTAACTTATATAGGAAAATACGAGTGTATTACACAACTGGTGTAACAAACGCTAACTGTTGTACAGCACATTGAATGAAACTTGAAGATTGGAAAATGCTGCAATAAAATACTGTTACAACTCAACGAATGATCTAAGGTACTGATTGCAATCGAATTAATTCATGGGGTAGAAATAGAAATCTCATCAGTATTCCTGTAGCTAAGATTGATGATAGTTTGGAAATCTCAAAAGATAAATATCTATCTGCCTCATGTCTCCCACCTTCCTCCTCTTACCCTCTCCCTGTGTTAATTCTGTACCTCGTTAAAGCAACAGGGAAACAATTACTCAGATTTGAAAACTACACGTAAAATATACATTATAGCTATAGCTATAGCTAATTTCTAGAAATCTCACTGTAATATGTTCGAAACAACGGCACTGTTACATGATATACAATTCTAACTATTCGAATAGCCTTCTTACTTATAAACGGACACATTCGTATGACATTTATTTGAATTTCAACCCTACGTAGCGTAATTTCTATCCCAAAGCGGAATACTTTCAGCGTGCTAAATAATAATAGAAAATATAGAATTGCTTCAGGAATTATTACGCATAAAGTTTATTTGCCTTTGTAATTTTGTGCTTTATCTTTCAGTTGTATTCGTGTAATTACATTAGCAAGGGCAATAATTACAAATCAACATGAAAAATATGTATATGCTGCAGTGGAGCAAAGTGTGGATAGTGTAGGCTGACTATTTTGTTTTGTTAGTGCTGTTTGAGTCTTCTCGGTTGCTCTTTTTGAGTTGGCTTGCTTCCTGTCAAAAGTAAGGAGTGAAAGAATGAGTCATTTTATTTTATAGCTTCCCTTTGACTTTTCGCTCCATTGGAAAACATTAGCGAGAATAACATGAGTCCATTCGTGCTTATTGTTCGTTTTGTGCACTGCATTCTTACATCAACATTGCAGTGCAGCATAATGCTCTGTATAGTTATTGTTGGCATAGCCGTCTTAGAAAGAATAGAATTCAAACTTGTAGTTATTCTCAGTTATTATATGTAACACAACGACTACTCACAGCACACAGATGTATGTACTACTACTCCTCTTATGTTCCTAATAATGCATGCTGGGAATCTTTAAAGAAATGAAAGTAACCCTTGGAATATCAGTATAGGTACTTGTACTAAGAAAGCAGAAGGAAGCCCGTGCTTGTTGTAAGTGAGCTACTATTGCAGATTGCATAGGGCCGTTGTGAAAGTCGGCTCATGCTGAAAAGAAGGCAAAAAGCTGAAGGAGGAAGGAAACTTATTTATTTATTTATCTCAAACAGAAACGTTTGTGATTGTAGTCGTTGTTGTTGTGTTTTGTACTTGCACTAAGTAAAGTAAGTGAGTAAGAATACTAGCAAGTAGAACTATCATCCGAATGAAAGAAAGAAATGCTCCCAAAGAAAATATCCGTGCTAGAAGTTGTACAATGTGCAAATATCGTGTGTAGATTGCTAGTCCTTGCTCCACAGTGTCGTTTCTTGTAGTAGTAGTCGTAGTAGTAGTCGAAATTGTACATAACGTGTGAGTATAGAGGCTAAAGTACCAAGTACCAAGTGAACAACCACCATCCAGCACCACCAACAACCAGAACAACTCTGAAAAATAGGAAAATAAAGAGAGCCAACCTTTTCTGGACTCCTACTACTTTCTCCGCTTGCCTGGAATACAAGGAATACTGCACTGACTCTAACTTAGTCCATTCTACAATACTCAGAGTGAAAAGGGAAGGTCTAGAATTCATATAAATAGCTTCTAGCATGAGAACTAGTAGCACATTTACTACAGATAATATTATTATGTATGTATATAGGTATATATTATGTACACGCAGTACAGCAGTAGGAAACGGAGTTGTAGGGCAAGTGGAAATAAGAGTGGGGTTTTTAATGTGTAAGCTCCTTGTAGTAGTAGTTCGTCCGTCCTATCTCTGTATGAATGGTTGTCGTTGTATTTGTGTAGGTTGAGTTGAGTTGTTGTGTAGTCTCGTCTAGTCAAGTCTGATCTGGTCTAGTAGTATTTGTAGTTTTAGTGCCAGTCAACTCAGCTTTCTCTCAGGGTTTTTTACGGGCTTGTTTAGCTTAGCAAATAATTTCTGTTGCCGACGACTTGACTTGCTTGACTAGACTACGACCACCATAGAACAACCATACACCGCCACACCACCACTACCACTGCCCCGAATTTCTTTCTTCTCTCTCTCTCTCTCTGTCTTACCATCAGTAGGCACCGAGACTTTACTTTTCTATTTCTAAGTGCCGTTCCGTTCGCTAACTCGACGAGCTTCACTTGACTCACATAACTAGTAAAGTACAGAATGTAACAGTACAAAGTATGTGCAAATAGTGCGACTAGTAGTTCTACTAGTTGTACTTGCTACCAAACCATTCCTCTTCACTCCTTTTCTCTAAAAAGGCAAAAGAACGAATGGATTCTGTAAAAGAGATATCGTCGACCCTCGTATCTCACCGTGTCCTCTTTCTCCACCAGCAACATAAACACAAACACAACACGCCACACAAACACTACAACGCCAACCATCACCAGACAGACTCACACTCATATACAAATGCACAAACAACTCCAACAGCAAATCTCCTCTTTAAAACTCAAACAACATCCTTAAAAACTCCATTCGTATTTCATGGCAAACAGAATCGTATATACTCTCACAACTTAACCACGCCAATCAACAAAATCACATTTTACTAAAACATTTTTAACAGCAAATGCAATTTCATATCAGAAACTTTCAATCATGTCAAAGATACATGATCTACACAGGCAGGGTTGGAACCAGAAAAAAAAATTCGCTGTAAAAGAATAAAATTTCTATGCATTGTCTTCCTGTATTACATTACAAGCGGTGGCGGCTCGTGTGCGGTTTTGTTGTGTAAGGGGGTAATAATATTGTGGTGGTTGATTTTTGTGTGTTTTGTAATATGTATGTAGCGTGGCCGGTGATAGTTAATGCGTGGTGGCTTTGTACAGGAAAAGAAAGTATCTCTAGTGAATGGTTGTGGGAGAAGTAGCCGTTCCGCGGTACCTATACACACTACACTCAGCTACGAAGAAGATCCGACGAGATTTTTTTCACGATGATAGCAGTGTGTCTGTTTTGGCCTCATTTCCTGTTCTTCATCATCTTTTATGCTTAGCTGGTAGAAATTTTGTTTTTAAATAGGATGGGAGCTTTGAGGATAATGTATGACTGACTTTCTATCTCTCTTTCTCTGATATTGCTCTGTTCTCTCAGAACACATAATATGTATCAGTGGTACTACCCGCAGTAAGTAAGTAGGTTTGCTGTTGGTATTGCTCTGAGAAGATATACTATTAGTAGATCCCGGAAAAACATCACCACAGTTAGTAGAAATAGTAGTAGGAGTAGGAGTAGTAGCCATACAAAGAATATTATTATTATTATCAGTCTGTCTACTGTGTGTGCAATGCATTGTCTACTTGGAAAGTGATGTAACACTCAAACAAATACTTGCATAACTATAGCTGTGTGTACAGAGATGAAGATAGTGAAGGAATGTGAAAAGAAATGCGAATTTATTTCTGTTTGAGTAACGACTGAGAATTTAGAATGCGGCAAGTTCATATTTTGATGATTTACAAAGAGTACGTAACGTAACGTAAGCACAGTACATATTTTTATTCCATATTCCATGGCATTTTAGGGAGGAGGGAGAAATGAAATGAAATGGGATGAGGCTTAAAGCGACTGAGAGCAACCAAGCGAATGTCAAACAACACAACACTACTTATCTGTCTCCAGCCACATGCTACTTCCAACTACTGAAACTACATAACCGAAATTCAAATGCAAAAATACTTATTATAAATAGTGCACTATCAGTATCTACTGCTTAACTGCATGTATGCATATTATAACTCATCCCCCAGTAGTAGTAGTAGATGGATAGAGCAAATTTCTTGTGTACAAAAGTATTTGCAGCACATGCACACATATCTTTACTACAATGTGTGCAATCATCGTGGGCATGAGGAAAGTGATCCTAACTAAGTACAGTAAATAGTTTATGTATGTGCAACCACTCCGTTTCTAAATGTGCCTGTATTCTATACACATTTTTCCTCAGTTGCCACTATACATTTCTTGTAGTATTTGCCTTGTGCGTTTTCCTATGGTAGCTATGGTAGGTTGAAAACAGCAAAGGACCTTTTCCCCTCTCATATTTTACTCCAACATTATTAAGCTATGAATATTATCGTGCATTTAGTCAAAATGAGACACATACATTATACTTGTAGAAACAGAGAGAAAGAGAGAGAGAGTCGTCTTGTGTGAAAAAGTTCAATTCAACTGAGCCGAACTGAATAACTGAATGAGACATGAGACTCTAGCGGGGATAAGAATCGAGCAAGATGAGATTGGAAAGCTTTGACTTGAGTTCATTCGTGATAAATGTTCTCCAGTGTAGAATGTAGACTCCAATGAGCTTGCATTGCAATCTTTGACCGTTTCTACTCCATACACAGAAAGAAAAGTCATTTCTTTCCCGTGAGATATTAGTGGACTCTCTGTCGGAAAGTATTTAGTGTTGGTCGTCCATAGAACAGTAATAGCTCTCGTACATGTAAAGGGAATGGCTATCAAAATCTCAAAATAGCGAGCAGTCTACAGGCAAGTCAATAGGTCCGAAAGTCACCGTAGTGTTTCAGTCCAGCCACAGAGACTCGTTTGATTTTCACTCGTGGTGGGTTATTTGCTCTTCTCCTGATCCTTCTCGTGATTGTGATTATTGGTGGAGTTTGGACGTTAGAACTTGCTATACATAATATATTTAACACTACTATCTCTCCACGTAATATTATATCCCTCTTCCACCCATAAACACTAGAGGCATATCCTCGCTATATTTTTAACTACGATTCTCTCAATCTCCTTCGCTTCGGTTAATACTTCCACGTAAACATATAGGCTCTCGTCTCTGCTATTGATGATGGCATTGTGCTGAGTTGGTGGTCGACTGTGCGATCCATTGGTTATGTTAGTCCGACTGTATATACCGAAAACTGTTTCAGAGATGCACTGTGGATTCGTTGACACCGTTGTTTTTCCTTCAGTTTTCATAAAGACGCTATCTGTTACCGAAAGGTGATATTTGATAGGGAGGGCTATTACAGCGTGGACGGAGTTGACTGTTTGAGTGAAAGAGACATCGCCTGGCGATTATGCGTCTGACTTTTGGATGATAGTAAATTGGGCACTGGAATTCCACTCTTGCTCCTAGTCTTATTTCTGCGATAGTGACAATGATACGGATGAAGGTGCGATAGTTCAGCTCAAGTGAGAAGTCCTCATCTCTATTCTCCGGCGGCCATACAAATAAAGTCCAAATAGATAGATGCGAATGAAGATAGCGACGATCTAGTTTCTTAAAGCTGTGAGGATGGACGACGGAGCGGAAGTGCTGACAAGGAGTAGAGTAGAAAGGACAAAGTTGTTCTGTTGGATGATATCATTGCAAACGGGTTTCGTATTGGGATGAGCATTGGTGGTGGTGGTGATGGTGCCGGTGGTGGTGGTGGTGGTGGAGGAATTGTGTGTGTGGAAGGTGAGGCTACTTACTTTGGTTGTAGTTTCCAGAAGAGGAGTAGTAGGAGTTGCAGCATTAGCAGACTTATGTGTAAAGACAAAAGTTGAATGTGAGAAGAAGGGCTGATGTTCCGAAGTTGCGGAGTTACGTTAAGTCAAGTCAAGATATTATTCGACTTGTGAGTTTCGCTTTGGAAAGCAGTAGGTGCTATTTGTAGAGGTGAAGATAATAATAATGGGGCTTGGGTGAATTGGTAGGATGTGTCGATAGATAATAGTTCTTTAGTATCAGTCCATTGAGTCGCCCATGGCTGTAAAGTGCAAGTGGTGAGACTCAAAGCTCAGCAACCCGCACTGACATTATAGCTGATGTATAGCTTCGTAAATCTCCGCTCCTTGCCACCCACTACACATCTTCTCCACATATTATCGCTCTGGGATAATACATTGTCCCACATGTGAGACTCCTTCCAGTCTAATACTTTACCATTTCCAGCCTTCAAATCTCTCTCGCTCATTCTCTGTGTATGTGTCATGCACCAAGGATAACACCAGCCCCTTCACTTCACTACACACAGCCCAATACAACACCGTGTACACACCAAACGCCAAACCTAACTAAATCCGTAAGACTTTCTCATCACCAGGCTCCTTTGCTTTCCCAGTGTGACCCAGTACGTTTAAAAATATGTGCGTACTTAGTTAGTACTTACTCTCTTGGCCATTCTTGCAAATACAATCAAAGGAACGGTGTTCTTTCCCTAAGAAGCTGCAGCACACCACAATCCTCAAGGCTCTCCACACTGCATTTTGCTAACGTTTCGCTTTTCCAAGTAGTAAACTCACAATCAATGAGATTTTAGAATCATAGTTGAAGTAAACCTACAATTTCGCTTCCTGAGTTTGTTTCGTTTTTAGTGCACGTATTTTATGCCTTGTGCGCATAACAGACTTGCAATAATTACAGGACCATGTTTAATTTTTTAATTTAATTTAATGTTTAATATAGCAAAGTAAGATTTTAAATAATTTAAACAGTGCTGGTTTGTAGTAAACCAATTGCAATATTGTAAGCCGCTTTATTCTGGTTGATTGCTGAGAATATATTTCCACGTTAGCCTGCCATTCGTAAAGGTCTTATCAAAATTGTTGTTAACTATTTTGTAGGTATTTAAAAGAAAGGCTGGGTAATTTATAGGTTTGTCTATATAATCTATTTTTCAGAAAGAATTACGAAAAGTGGTAATAAATGTCATTATTCTAGTGTCTCGCTGAAATTTAGAAGCAGATGCCAAAAACTTGTTTTGAACTCTTTATATTTGTTAAAATGTTTTCAGTATTATCGAAAGCATTCACATGCGATGAGTTTGTGAGTTATAGTGCTATATGTATAGTTGACTGTAGATTGGATTTTTATGTTGGATTTTCTATATATACTTACAACTACAGAATGGAAATGGATAAGAAATCATTTATTGAAGTTTACGAGGCGTGTTGGTGTTAGTATTGAGAACTGTTAGTTGTGGAAACAATGCCTATTTGTAAAGGGAAGGAAAGAATTAGAAGTGCCGGGCATGTATCTATCGGGAGACAAAGACGAGAAAGAGTCTGAATGGAATAGGACATGGACTGGACAAGACAGGACAAGGGTAAGCCTTGAAGTAGAGGAAAGCAATGATGTAACGGATAGTTTAGGGAAAGTCGTGAAGACAGGCTTGCGGAGTTGAGGACACGAGGACAAGACAAGGGAGTGGATTGAAAGACGACACAAGACTAATCCTCATCGAAGATCTGAAGATGAGAGAGATGGTCGTTTCCCTCGTCTTTTCTTCCTCGAGTTGACTATAACAAGAAACTGTTTGTATGTCATTGGAATTGCAGTGCTGTGGAAGTAGAGCCAGTATATGGCTCAAGCTACCCTGCTCCTCCAAAGATAGAAAGACGACCATGTCGTCCTCCGCTTACTTTATTCTACGTCTATTACTACTTAGTAGATTTGGGTTGATGCATTCTCCAATGTTCTGCTGCTGCTGCTGTTTCAAGAATCTCTGAAACGGTTCTGTGTTTTATATACTACATCACACAGTAGTGAAGCAGGATGTGTAGACGGAAGACGTCGTCAAAAGTACTTTCAGATAGGCTGCGAAGCTTCTGAGAACATTCACGATGGGCATTGTATAATCGCCGTAATGGCTCATAAGGAGATGAGGAAGCAAATTTTTGGTGAGCATCACTTGAGCTTTCTCTTCTTACTTTTCAGCTTTTCCTTGTACGAGAATGTACTTTAAGATATATTGCTGTATGGGTATATATTCCATTCCGTGCAATATAACGTACGGTATAGTAATTATAGTGTGGAAATAGGTAATGCACTTATAGTAAGTGTATAGACGGAAGCGTGTTGTATGGCTATGTACTTTGTAGTTGACTTGGTCTGATTGTAGTATGCATGTAGTCGACAGCAATGGGCACTACTGACTTTCGGGTAACGAGCTTTTCACTCGATCTTCGTAATACCACGACTACTTCTTCGCTCTAATACCAAGTTTATGTAACTCAGCCAAAGCAAAGTGTATTCACGACAATTTGGTGAAGTAGTATGTATAGTATGTGTGCGGGAAGGAGGAAAGTAGGTAGTAAGGAAGTATCCTCTAATGCTGTGTGAGGGAGAGCCAGTTAAAGGCAGAAGCCGGGCAAGTAGTAGTCGTCGTCGTCGGAGTGTTGGTGGTGGCCGTGGTTTCTTTGCTGTGTGAATGCATGTATGTGTGTTTGCAGTATACTGTCTCTGTATAAGTACTTGTAAGTAAGAGCGAGAGACTCTCTGCGAGTGTTTTATGTAGGCAGTATCCTATGCAAATGAGTGTGTGAAGAATTTGCATGGAAAAGTGCTGCAATGTCGTCATGTGCAGCCAGAAACTAAGACCCGGAAATTTATATCATCAGATCTTGAGAGATTACCACACCCTTTCTGATCACGTCTTGCTCAACACGCCTAATCATGTGCGGATGTGGAAACAGTGAGCAAGCCTTGTCTGTTGGCCCTAAGACGGGCGGGTTCTCTGTCATGGAAAAACCAGAAGCCACTTTCCTTGTAGTAATGTCTTTCAGTTCCACGGCGTAGGTGTATTATTAGAATTTGTGTTTACACATGAAGTAGACCTTCATCACTCTAACGAGGTCAACTAAAAAATATTTTATGATTTACATTTTTAAGATTTGCTTTGTATTTCTTATTGTTAAGAAAAGTTTGAGGGAGGAAACTTTTAGATTAATTAGATGAGGCTAATTTATAGCTTTTGTGTACATGTAGTATACTTTATTGATACAGTTGCCTGTTGTAAAGATGGAAATAGCATCAGGTAAATGCATGCTTGGAAACATTTGAAAAATAAATGTTTGTGATAATCAGAGACCATCTGGGTAGGTCAGTTCAAACTGAGTCACGTCCCAAGCAAACAGATATTGCTTGATGTTTCACTCGAAAGAGTTTGTATGGAATCTACTTCGTGCTCCACAGAAGTCAATCTTTGAACTTCTGGAGGATGTAGTCTTTTTATGTAATATGTACATATAACTTTGACATCCCTTACGCATTCAAAAGGTTTGCATTATCCGTGAATACATTTATTACATGGAAACAAGATTTATATAATTTGGCAATATTCTCTGTGCTGAATATCAGTGTTGTGTGAACAGGACAGGAATCTTTGACCAAGAAGGCAGATGAGTTGTTCCAATAGAATATTCCAAGTGGAAACGCTGAAAGGGTGTTAAGTTGTCAAAGCGACCTCCAAGTGTTGTGCTAAAGGGGAGCATTTCAGCTCACAATGATAGTTCGGCTGACTACGTAAGTATTACGCACCGTAAACTTACAAATAAACCCTAGTAAATTTTCACCCCCAATTCTCTTTTTATGACCTTAACGCCTAAACAATAATATTTATTGTAAAAATGATACATTTTCCATTTCAACCAGGATGAAAATCAAATCAGTATTTAAAAGCTTTAAAATTAATTTGGTTTAAATAATGTAAGTTTTTTCGTCAAAATGAGGGAAAACAATTGAACTATACAAATATTCAAATTTAGTATTTATTTTTGCTAAAAGTGAGACCGGTCAATTAAACTTAAAATTAAGGCAATTGAATTGATTCGACACTGATTCAAACTTTTAAAACCCTCTGAATTTTAAAGTTTTTTCAAAAAGGCTGTAACGAATTTGTTAATATTATTGATACAGTGCTGACCCGGTGTTAATTTGAATTTTACGGCAGGTATAGAATTTTGTGAATGTATTGGTCCGCCGGTCGGTGTTGGTGGTGGTAGTGATCGTAGAATGATGTGGTGCATATTCGGATGAGATTGTAAGGCAGGATGAGTATGGCACGCCTGGCTCTCCTCGTAACAACATAACTAAGTAAGTAAAATCGAGTTAAAGCACCGAATGGAAAGTAAAGGGCCAGCGAGGCTCATCCACTTTTTATTATCCGACAGAAGTCGGCAAAGATTTCGTAGGCATTTGATATCTCCATTATTGCATTGCACCCAGTTGAGTGGCATCTGCTACCCTCGCTTCCTCCGACTCCACTCACTCCACTACCAAGATATCTCAGCGTGTAGTAAACTTCTTGTTCACGAAGACGACATCAGCCCGAATAGTAAATGCATAATATCCACTCGCAAAAGATACAGAAGAGGTGCGCTATATGCTCCATGTACATTTCATGTTCTGTGTAACTACATCTTATATGAATAACAGTAATATTATACAAGATAGAAAAACTTTTCTTCAGTTGTGTTGTACGTGCAAAGTATTATGTATAATAATATGTCTGAGTCTGCTCTAAGTGTGTTGTAACTGAAACCATGTAGTCTGTAAGTCTGAGGGAGAGACAGAGACAGAATGAGTATACAATGTGCATCGTCGTCCTCGTTGTCGTCTTCGCTTGTCAATATTGGTCAAAGCTATGAATATATTTTGGGCATGGGCCATGAAATCAAAAAGTCAAACCTGCTTCAATAATAATATCAACTTCAGCTATGCTCATATAGACAGCAAAGGCATGTTCTCAGTTTTCTTTGACTCTTCTGACTGATCGCCGTGTGTCATTTCATCGTCAACCCGACGACGACTACGACAGAATTTCTTGACGGACTGCTGACAGAACACTACGACTCGAGATGAAATGTTGGGATTGAATGTGACCCGTTCTGTTAGGATTTGCAATGTAATGAGAACAATATACATCTCCTATACAGATACTCAACTCTGACTAGTTCAATGTTGGATTCATAAAGTTCTTCTCACAGACCACAAATACAACAACTGTTTAGCTTGGCAGAGAATTGTGTGCGTGTGTTATAGACGGTGGTGGTGGTGGCGATGGTGGTTGGAGAATGGTGGTGGTTGCTGCTCGTGGAGTTTTGCTCTTGGAACGAGCATATGGCATTTTTATTCTTGAAGCTGCAGACTCCTCCGTAATATTGGAGATGTGATGAGGAGACTGGTGATGTTCATGAAAGAAGAGTGAAGTGAAGTTAAGGCAACTGAAAGCAATAGTCACTCACTCGACTCAAGGCAGCTTACATGGCATCAGATTTAGCTATGATAATAAAATGTAATATTATATATTGGACTTGAATGCATTCACACACCACTGCTATTACCAGTAATACATACACAGAATCCACAGCAAGAGACAGACAGACAGACTTCCCTTTCTTTAGCCTCTAACCGCAAAATGACTTGACTCTTCCAAAAGCAAAGCAATATTTATTCTCATTCACAATTTTTTCCTTATTCTTTTTTACCCAACTTTCCCTTCCTCTACTATCTCTTTCTTTCTATCTTTCTCCGAGAAGTGGGCAAAAGAGGAGTTTTCTCTTTCCTGCTGGAATATCCACGTTCAACTTCCAACATAATAATAATATTTTGTGTGTACAGCTCTCAGTAAAAGTAACATGTTAAAATATTGTGTTAGTCTGAAGAAGAGTTTGTGTGTTGATGCGATTGTTGGGTTCGTATGGGCTAAATGGCTGGTAGCTCTTGCTGTTGGTTTGGTTACTGGGAGATTTGATGTGTGCATATGTGTATTTGTGTGCAATAGACTATCAGTTTGTGTGCACACACCTAGTTGTAATGTAGATGTATATTACTATATCAATAGCTCAAATAAGAACGCTAGGACAAAGTTAAATGTCTTCCTCTTGCCCAGCCTTCTCCCTGTTCGCACGCTCAACAATTTTCCCAGCAACATGATTTAACGTTGATTCATACCTTACTTGGAATTTATGGTCTCGTTCGTTTCACATTCCCCATCCCCATTTCCACATTCCGCAATGAAAATCAAAGGCTTCATTTGCTTCTGGAGGTGGAACGGTGTAGCACCATATACACCGGGAACTATAGCTGGGCTAAGTGTTCCACGTATAATACAACACTGAATCTGGCGTTTACTAGATTATTCCAGGGCTACTCCAAACACCACCAAGTAAGTTTAGCAAGGAATAAACTGGATAGGAACTTATGCGTTCACTTTACCATAATATTTTGTTGTTGCACATTTAACGTCTCTGTCCACGAACAGAAAGCCAAGCTTGAAGCAATAGTTATTCAACTGGAGTAAATAGCATTAGACAAAACCTTGCATCTGTATTTGTCTGTGAACATTATGTAATGTATTGTGATGTTATAATATACACACCCGTGTACATTCATTTATTCACGATTTAGTACACAACTATTTTTCAGCGTGGTTTCTATGAAAGGACGTCCATAGGGCAATTCCCACTGAACTTAACAGCTGAAAGTAAACAAACTTAACTCGACCATTTATCTTCTTATCCGTCTCATTTATATTCAAAAGGATTATACGAACATGACTATGTACATTTCCCTTCACATCTACTATATACTTCAATTTGAAAATTTGTCTGTGCCTCTTACCACACTCAGAAATATAGATGACTGGTATTTTATTGTAATTTTTCAGTCCGTCATTGTAATGTCAGACAATTTACACAAATCTACCAGATTTGAGTTTTATTCTTGATTTAGGTTAACTAATCAGATGAATATACAATCAGATTAAAATCCTAAACGAGTACAAAATATATTTAAACATTCATATGTGTGCTAGATGTATTTTGTATTGTAATTTGTAATGTGAACATTTGTTTTAATTCTACATAATATTATCCTTGGTATAAATGGAAGCTGTGCTCTGTATGTTTGTTGAACACACATCTACTGATGTATGCAAATGTCCAGGAGAAAAGTATTTTAGATAAGCAAGGACTATATAGGGAGAGGACGAGTTCCTGTTTCCCAAATCTATTCAAGTATAATTGTGAAGTAAATGGAGGAAGCAATAATTAAAATTGACTATAGTGCCCGGGATTAAATACAATGCAATGAATACATTAGATTTAGCCACGAACGGAAGCACACATAAGGGCCATTGCATTCCATCAGCATCTCATCTGAGAGGCTTAAAATCTACGGACAGGATAAGACACGGCAAAAGAAATTATCGCCAAGATGTTCTTACTGAGTTCTTAACTACTGTAGAAGTGATGATCATTACACCGCATTTGCTTTGCCTTTCTCTGAGCAGGACGCTCCTCTTCTTCTCCACCAGAATAAATACAATCAGGAAGGAAGGGTGGTAGTCGTAGACGTATACAGAGCCTGATACAAACTAGGAACACTACAATACACTTACTACACACCATTATACATTCCCTCTACCAACCAAATACTCCTATTTTGTATATTTATGCATAAATAGATAGCTAGGTGCTTTGTATTAGTGCCACTACTGGGGAAAGTGCAAGATTGGAATAAGACGACGCAGTTATTTAGTTACTTAAGTTGTACGGTTTGTATTAAAGCCAAAACGACGAGAGCAACATACCATAGCCACACTGTGTTACCAGTTTCTTCCCGGTTCACTCTTCTATCTGTATATACCGCTGTACAAACAGCATCTCTGTATATTTGCACAGCTCATTGTCACTTTAGCCAAACGACATAATGCTCACCTAAAGAGTAAAAGAAAGGACATAATATTATTACTGTGTACTACTATAGGGGTAATGTATAACATTATACAATAGCATAGTGCAAAAACCAGTTTACACTGGGTCTACAATGCAAATAGAAGTGTTATAGATATATTTACAGGGTAATCCACAAGGGAGACAGCAAGGAAGAGAACATTCAGCATGACATTGTATTGTAGGTATGTATGTGCATTTTAGTAGCTGTTCGTTGAATTCGTTAGCATGTAGCATGCTACATTAGTATATGTATAGACCAGAATGCTATATAGTTGGATATAAAGGTGCATGTAAATATTTATATAGAAGCGTAGAGAGATAAGGAAGTGAGAGCGTAATAAACGGCAGAATAGCGGCTGTGGAAATTACGAAGAAAATAAGAGCTATTTGTATTCAGGCAGTTTGCAACTCATTAATGAAATTTGCCGTATGCTCTAGCAAGTCTTAATTATGCCCGCTACACTCCCATCACAATATTTCCTCACTTACTTATCAAGTTATCATACATACTTAACTTTACCCACTTCACACTCCGCAGTCTCCTCTCTACGTTTCAAAAAGACTTATATATACGCACCAGCAAAATGTCTTTGCAAATCGGTCAGCCTTTTCTGTGCGTGTACACTCAGCCATAAGCGGAAGTAGAAATTCTCAGTAGACACTATACTTGCAGACATTGCCCAAGTTGTAACATTTTTTTAGTTTGCTCTGCATGTTGCCTGCTTTGGTATTATTAGTTTTGTAAGAAATTATTGTCATTTTATGTCGTTTGTTATTAGAATTTTTTTTAAAAGTACAAGCAAGGGAATGAACTTGGGTTTTTAATATTTTATACATAATATAAATATTGCGTCTTTAAATTCACTTTAGCCACGTTTATAGTTTCTAAAATGGAGGATGCATTACATGATATGGAGTACTGTAATGTTTTAGCAATCACCAATACAATAACGTTATATGGGATTTGAGCATATAGTTCCGCCGTAGCATCTTTCTTTGTAGAGTAAATATAAAGAAGCTGTGAATTAAATTGATAGTTGGGAAAATGTTGGATACATAGAAGAGGAAATTTCACGGGATACAGCTATAGGGAAAGGTACACGCGATGATTCAGAGTGGAGAAAAGAAAAGAGTCCATCCATGAGACAAGCAAGTCCAAGAAACTGCATAAATTTCATGTCCAATGATCCGATGTTCCCGGTTTGTTGGGCAGTGGCGGTTTGGTGTAAGTGATGTTACGAGCATGGAAAGGGTCAGTTCAACTATCTCAGACACTCTATTCTCTCTCCACTTGCTCTCCAACGGATACCACTATCTTCCGTGTGTATTTATGTGCACCAGAATATGTTCAACTAAATCCACCTACTTCCACTACGCATACTGGCTAATATTACATACCAAAATGATATTTCACCCAACTGTCACATAATGCACAGAAAGAGATGTTCCACCCACAGGCTTTTGTACTAGCATTACTATTCCATGTAATTTTACTAAAGCACGAATTAACTGCTTTTCTTACCTCTGTAGTATATCTTACCCCTTTTATTTCCAACTCGCCCATGTTTTATATTTTCATACTTTGTGTATTTTCATTTAAATTCATTGTTGCTGTACTTTCATGTGTGCTGCATTCATTTGTCTTTATTTAATGCATGTATGAATAAATAACAACCTGATTAGCTTCTCTTAGCCCACACACACTATATTAATACTACACGAGGAAATCCATATGACAATTTGATTTGAACTGCGTGGAATGTTTGAAATATTTGATGTGTGAGTACATGGCGTGGAGTTAAACCGTCGTAGAATATGATTTCGTCAGGTTTAGTTTGAATGCTCTATTGGCAGTGTCCCTTTTACTTATTAGCTCTACATGGCAGGAGGAAAGCCACGAGAGTAAGTATACAGTTGTCTTGTGTGTAATGGCATGTAATGTAGTGGTGGAATGGCAGTGAAATGGAGGGATGACACGGGCTCCCGGCTTCTTTCCCTTTCCTGGTCGGCTTCTTCTTGCACTTTTTGTGAATTCGAGACGAGTAGGAAGAATTGCGAATGGGATGGAATGGTAGAGCATGAAATGGGATAGTGTAAAGTGTACATACTAGATTCTAGTACAACATCAATATATATTATCTGTATACGTTCTCCATGTCTCTCTTCCTATATATACTTGTAGACAATTTCACTGTGATGTGTCACTGGTAGCATGGCTTTGTATGTACACACATAGAACTATTTCGTGGGACGGAATTTATACGGGGACATTGGTGGAAAAGAGAAAGAGGTGCATGTAAAATGTAAGTATGTGTGATATGGTTGTAGCGGTTTCAACTAGGCAAACAGAATATCTCTGATGATGAAATGGGACCCAGAAGTAGACAACGACGACGACGACGACGACTACACGAGAAAGAGAGGGTCTATTTCTACGACTGTAACTCTCTACGTGTATATCTGTATGACTAGTGGCTGGTTTGGTATTTGTAGTAGCAGTGGGACAGGATCCTTGTGCAGTGGACATGAAAAGCCATTCTAGACGGCCTTATGATTACCTTCTTCCTCAATAACGAGTGATGAAATTGCTGTAGGAAGGAGAGGAGCACTTGCTCACATATTGAAGTTGTCACTGCATCCTTTTCCTCAGAATAGAACGGAACGGAAGAGTAGTGCAGTAGAGGAAAGGCAAGGGAAACATGGGACCTGCAGAACAGTCGCTCTCTCACTCTCCGTCTCTGACGGTCTCTATACAAATATATATTACGTGTCGTCTCCGAATGGATATATCCGTGCAGGGATTGTCTGCCACCACTACGTTGTTGTAGTCTTAATGCTTGGCTTCTCGTGTTCGCTATATGCGTCTCCGCGTTTATATGTGCTCTCGGCTAGGTACAGTTAGCTCTGTGTGTACTTACCACGTTATCGTCTTCATAATGACATATACTTGGGTAGGACAAGGGAAAACTAAGTACTTGTAGTGAAAACGTGAAATATCAAACAGATTTCTCTATAAATTCCTGTGCACTATTAAAGCAGAAGCTACAACTGGTATGAGTAAGAATCTCGCATTGAGTTGAATTGCATTGCATTACATAACGCAGCGTTCCGTCCTATAAATATTCTGTGCTTGTGTTTTGGTGAAAGTTGAAGTCTCTTACCATAACTTATACAACCATTGCTTCTAGACATGGATAAACGATAAGAGAGCAAAACGAGAGCGAGACGATGCACATCACACTCAAATCTATACTCGTACTACATTATAGTTTAAATGTAGACGCTTGTTATGGGATGGAGAAATGCGAAAACTACGAGCCATCATAACTACTCCTCTCTTATGCCAGTCTCCTGCTACTTATATATCTGTTAATCAGTTCGTAATGGAACCTCCACAGCAACTCATGAAATCCTCAAGGAATATCATCAGACTCGAAATATTCCACTCGTCCCACTTGATTTCCTTTACAGAAAAAATATTCTAAAAGCAAGATTTAGTGACAAACACAATTTGTGCGTTGTGCAGCAATAAGTGAAACCGGAGAAATGCGTTGTCCTTATTACAAGTTCTACTAGATATGTATACAGACACGAACTTGTAAGTTATCTGAATCGATGAGTAATAAAATATTACTTCCATGTAAATAGTCATAAAGGGAAAAATTCTCTGCCCGTTTTCGCATTTCGAATCGAATTTGGAATTTGAGCAATTAGTTTTTGTCATATGATGGAAGATTTTAGTGGTCTTTACTGAAATATTGTAATTGTTTTGAATGGGTAGTATTTCAAAGGAGTAGTATAAGTGTCTAGTCTTTGTGAGCGTGTAATGTTGTGGTTCTTTGGTAATATTGGTTTAGTAGATGTTGGTGACACCGGTGAAAAGATACATTTAGAATATGTTTTATATATGGACGTGGAAGAAGTAAAAAGAAAAGGGACGGAGCGGGGAGAGACAGACGGATATATGAGAACGAACGGGAAGGCATTCTACGGAAAGCAGTAGCTCTGCTTGGTTGAGTTTGAGTGGGGCACAGTGGAAACAAGTAATGTCTTGAAAAGTAGTACAAGTACGAGTGAAATCACAAGAACATAGGACACAACATAACTAAGTACCTTCATGTCTATTGCCTACCTATCTCCCCACAGATATACTGCACTGACATACAAATAAAATACACGCGGGTTCATATTTACCCGAATGGCTATACCGCACTTACGACTATAACTTTCAGGAGAAGGTGATATGATGATGATGGTATGAGAATGAATGGAATATCTCTGCAAGTACGAAGTATACTGTGTATTAGTGATATGGAAGAAGAAGTAGAAGAGGCGATGCTGCGGTGCATGGTGGTGGTAGGTCGGTCGGAGGAGCAATTGGTTGATGTACATGTGGAAACACACTTGAGATCCGAGTGGTGGATAAAAGGAGAAAGCATTCAAGTCTTCTCAGTTGGAAAAGCTCAGGTTTTATTTGAAGGGTGAAAAAGCTGTATAAATCATGATATTTGATTCTGTTTTCTCTTTCTGTTACACAGACATCGTAATAAATATATGGGAGCTTACTTATGTACATACCAATATGTGTACATCGCTTTCTTGTCTGCCTGTCTATCCGTCTGCCTTTATGTAAGTGGTGTACAGAACTTTCTTTAGTGCTGGCCTTTGCGTTGTATATTGTGTCTCCTAAATGTGGGCTATACAATTTCATATTTATTTTTCTCAAAATTACATCTACCCACACTTCTCCTACTTTCTTATGAACTACGATGGAATTCAATGCGATCTTTTTTATAATATCACTTAGGTGTATTATGTTATATCGTATTATCGTAGTTGGATAAAGTCATTGCTTTACTTAGCAGCAGAAAATGTGTTTGTAGAATGTTCAAGTCATGTTGTGTTAGCATCCTCCAACAATATATTATGCCCGTGCCGGTGAGAACACTGTTTCTCCTACGGCTGTGAAAGAGATGGTGCGTGTGCACGTCTTTTCGTCTCTTGTGATCTTCAGGCAGTAAAAATAAAACGAGCCATGCTACATTACATTACATACATTGGATTTAGTGGACTAGGTCTACTGGGGAGGTAAGCAAGAAGTTCTAATATTATTATTGTAATGTTTCTTCCTAGCCCTGTTCAAGCTTCATAGGTTACAGTATGTATACTTAGTGACAGCATCTTTATATTTTTGCACCTTTACCTTTACTACAGTACGTACAGTACTAAAGTGGAAATGATATTTCCAGTCGCAATGGTGCGTGTTGCAAGTTTTAGTGTGAGATTACATCATTTTTAGCTAAAATTTATAAACATCTACCAAACTTTTTTTATATTGAATAATTGATAGGGATGTATATTTATAAAGGTGGTTATCACTTCCATGTGACAGTTTTTAAATCCGACAATACCCAAACTATTGTTTACTTCGTTACTAAATTCAATAATTGGAATCTATTGTGTAATTTAAATTAACTGATTTACCTATCATATAAAATGCAGGTTATTAAAAAACATGGTTCGTGTATGTCTGTTTTTATGACGAAGAGGTTATGAATGATAAGCTACAATGCTTAGGTTGCTTGTAAATAGTATTTTTTAACAAATATAATTTTTGCACACACGAAAAGGTTTCTTCATTAAATTATTTTCTGACACATTGTTTTTTGCAATCACAATTTTGTAAATAACAATTTATGTGTAGAAAATTGATTAATAATCTTCTTGTTTTTCTTTTTTAACTTACAACGTAATAATTGCAATAAAACCGTTTCTAGAATCCCTCTTTCTTACCCCACATTGAGCGTGCCCTGTACTGTATAGTGAGTAATTGAAGCTAGCAAAGAATAAACGAGAGAATGATATTGAAGTTTAGTAGAATGCATTTAGCTCAGTACTGGAAATTACATTTTTATGTTGTAAACAACTGTGTGAAGTCTGAAAAGTCGCAAAGACTTTTCAATTCGTAATTAAGCTGCACCTCATCATCACTTTCTTTTTGCTCGTACCTACTTTAATGTTTCCATTAAGAATGTCGAGCAGGACTCGCACAGTCAATAATAATTACGGCAAAAGCCCATCTTTTCGGTTTTAGTGCTACTTGTTTGTAAAAGGCTGTTCATCCATGCACTTCTGCATTCTCACCCTTACTGTACTCAGAGTAATAGTTCCGTGTGATTCAAGCGCTGTGGTTTAGTTGGATTTTAAACAACTATCATCTCACTTTCACAGCGTAACTACTCTGTCGCTCGTTCTACACTTTAAATTCGTGGCTTAGTAAAGTTTGCATGTTTCCAAGCAGCTCATAGCGGTCCTTTGTGTCCAATCTTTTACCCATTTTCATTAGTCTGAATATATACTGTCTCTACAGTGCAGGGATTATTACAATTCCTCCTATAAGCCAACACTGCCTACTTAATAGCATAGACTGTAGAAAATTGCTGTAATATGCATAGGAAATTCAGCAGTTTAACTTTTCCGTGGCATAGAATGCAGGAGGAGTAGGTATGCAGTGAATTAAACGTAACTACCGTAAATTACCTTCTAACTATCAAAATGCATAAGGATTCGTGTTAACGCCAACCAAACGACTATGAGCCTTTTTATTTATAGCTAGTTTACTATTACCGTCTAGGTGAACGCTGTACGTGTTTATGTAGAAGTCGTCTTTAATAGTCAGCTTCTATTCATCGCACCAAGCTAATCTTTGCAGTCATTTTACCAAAAAGATTACTTCAAAACCTCACACATGACAATACAGACTTTAATGTCTCATTCTTGGTTAAAATGAAAATACCTGCTTAAAATCATTATCGAATATTTGACAAAGTAATTCACATTTACTTACTGTTTATATTTATTTTTTGTAATATTCTGCTAATCTGTTTATTGATTTCCAAGGGTTATCACTTTAGACAAAAATTTTGATTGCGCTGGATCTCTTGATTCTTAGAAAACATGACATGGGGTAAATGTCAAAACGACAATGTGCAGAAATATGATATCGATGTAGTTTCTAGTTTGCGACAGAAAATCATTTACAGATATACCTCCCGATCCAGTTTCTGAGTTTAGCCTAATTATTTGGTAGCCCAGTGCGACTGTTGTGTAATGTAATTAGAAAACTTACTGCTTTGCTCTATGAAAATAAATTTAAGGTTTGTAATTTTGGGGGTTACCTTGTTTCTGTGAATTGATTGAGTTTGGGTTGGGTTTTGGAAGAAAGTGTAGGTGTAGCGATTTTGTTGGTTTTTGATAATACAAAAGGATGAAATAGGTGAGTGAGTTTAGTTGGGTAGCATAGTCGGAGAACATAACATAACGTAAGTGGTTGTAATAATATATGGTAGGTGGATGTTGAATCGTAGAGATGAGTATGGATGAGCAATCTATTTGAGATTTGGGATTTATAGGTGATATTTAAAGGGAAGTCAAAAGAGAGGGGCAGGTCCCGAATGTTTCTCATGCCGTTCTCGGTGGTTGTAAATTTTCTTTGGTAAAGGAAGACGGAGACTGGGTTCAAGGGACATAGCGGATACGGGGTCTTTCCTTCTACTTATATGACAAACGATAGTGCTCGTATGTCTTGCGAAATGGGGATCCACATCTCCACGAAAGGTCGGTTTGTTTCAACCCATATCAGAGGATAGAACTTGTCATCAATTCACTTCCAACACCACCAAAAAACCACTCTTGTCAACATATAAAACGAGGCGACTCCATAGGCATCGCCAGCCAGATAACGCCAGCAATTGACGACTTGCTCCCATACTCCTTACTCGGCAGTTATTCCCATCCCAGACCCAACCAACCAACCGACTCAACCAACCTAGTAGTATCTCTATGTTGTACAACTAATATAATCTACTACTCCAATGTCCTGCTCCACACTCTTCCTTCTTACACTACTCCAACTCTCAACATCCTACACACCCAAATCCCGAAACACACAGCGTCAAACGATGAATTTCTGCAATGTGCTCCTTGCTTTCTCCTTCCCTTCTTTTCCTACACCAACTCCGCCACAAGGAGACACACGAAACGACGTAGGACCGCTGCTGCTCCTACTACCCTTTCCTCTTTTTACACTGCCACCACCACCACCACTGCTGAAACCGTAGAATATGACTACAAAAGTACATGAAGGCGTATTGGCTATATAATAATAATATTATGTGCTGCTTTCTGGTAACTTTGTAATGTAGCTCTCTCTGTACAGCATTGTGAACGTGTCTGGGTTCTTATAGTGCAATATATAACCGAATGGACAAAACCCGAAAATCCTGTCCTGCCTGTTCTTCTGCTGGTCGCCTCTGTTTCTTTTTCGTCTTCTGCTTTCTTCCTCTGTCATATCCTATTCCACTTTCTCCAACTATTACTTAGTGCTTCTTCTACAACTGCTATATATACTACTTGCATAAACACTCCTACTACTCACTCCCAGCATTTCCATTTCTCGAACGTATATGCAGGAAAAATTGTAGTCTCAAATCTCTTTTCACCCCTTCCGTCCTTCCCTCTGTCGCTGTTCTCCCACTTGCATTCTTCCACATCCATTTCATTTAATTCCACTCCACTCGCATCGCACCACTCTCTCTTGCTCTTCTGTATCTCTCTCGACTCGGCACTTTTATTTCTTTGACTTTGCCTTTCTTTTCTCGGCTCAGCACAAAACAACAGACAATTCATATTCATATTCACATTCTAATGCAATTCCGTCGCTTACTAAATATATCCCACAGTCTATATCATTCCATTACTACCAACTCAAATAAAATATAGCTCTGGGAGTATAAGTAGAAACAACTGGTCTAAAGTATATAGAGTAAAGTAAAAAGGTTCTTAGCTCCGCTTTCCTTGTTATTATGTAGTGCTATGTTTTCCAGAACTGGATGCGAGCAATGACTGCTGTAGAAGTATTGTATTCTTGTTCTATCTGTAGTAGTAAAGTACTTGCTCGCATTTGTTTGTTATATAGCGTTATGTATTTATTTTATCTTTTTGGTATGTCCGTTCGTTCTCTCTCTGCTCAGTCAGTCATCCTTGAATTTTATGTAATTCAATCAGTATACTATACACAGTCTGTGTGCTTACAAGTTATAATGCAAATAAGTACAGATAGAATATATTTTATATTGTGTGCATATATATAGGTCTAGCCTGCGTATGCCTAATGTGAACGTACAACTAGAAGCAAAGTCAGACAAACTGCAATGAATCTCATCGAGTAATTTCTACTGTAATGTAATCATAAGCGTTCTTTGCATAGATATGGTACACGAACAGTGCAGTATGTACAAAGTAGCTGATGCAATGTCTCACCCACTCACATAACTATAAATACACGTACTACTGCACTAAATACTACCATTTCCTTCCGTCTCCTTTGCCTTGTTCAACTTCCTTCTCAGAGTAGACGTAGTGGTAGTAAGTCAACTTTACATTGTAACCAATGCGACCAAGTCAACACTAAGACCAAAAACCTTTGTAAAACTTACTATTGATATAAGTAATATACTAATCATATTGTAATGCTATACTTAGACCATTGTATTAAAGTGAACGGCGACACGGTGCACAATCACAAATTACGTCAACTATTTGGAGAATGAAGGGTGCGATGAAAATCATGGCATATTAAGAAAGGTGGGGTGGGGGGGGGGTTAATTTTTGTAATGAGTAGAAATACACCCCGTTTTTAGAAGTTTTTCTGACTTAATGCTTTTTAATTTAATTTGTATACATTTTATTAGCCAGAAAACAAAAAAATCAAAACCTCTTGCAAATAAATATATGAAAGACTAATCTCAAGAAATAATACCTATATAGATCCCCTAAATGTTCCTTTGTACCTTATCGTATATAATCATCTTTTAGATTTTATCATATAAAGTTTATTTAATATTGTTTCTAACATTCCAGAGGTGGTTTATCCAGGACAGTGTGACATAGTATATGAAAGAGGGAGGGAAAGTTGAGAAAAGATGAGACATAATAAGTGTAGAGTCTCTTTTATAGAAATGTTTTATCTTTGTGTAAAAGATAGTCTTTACTTTACTGTTCTTCTGACGTCGCATTCTTGTATTCTGAAGCTTAAGGTTTCTTACATTAAGCTTTCAGCTTTGTTAGCCCTTCGGTATTTTGCTGGTTAAACCACACGGCTTGTGTGTATTGTTGGTGTGTCCTATTATGAGTAGAAGACTGTAGCAGTGGATGGTGTAGACAAGAACTGTGTGTTCAATTCGGTTAGGTGCAACGGAGCAAACAGTTGAGTTGACTTGCATGACTTTCTGATTGTGACCAACAACATAGCCAGCCAAGCGACAAAGTGAAACAATCTTTCCCACAATCCGCAGACTTTGACTTGACTATCTGCGCTGTGTATGGAAACGGAGTAGCAAACAATTGTCTTGATGTCATGTCTTGTTCATCCCCACTCACTCACTTATGTTAGCAACTCTTTCCCTTACACTTGAATGCCGCTCCTCCGTTTTCGGCGTAAGACCCATAGCTAGTGGTTGTAGCTGTGGTGTATTTCTACTGGTGCAAATGCCGAATGGGTTGAGTGAATGCGGAAGGACGCGTAGAAAGGTTGTTTGGAGCAAGTGTGATGTGTGCCTCTCTCTCTCTATTTCTTCTGTTTACACCACTATTTTTGTTTGTGCTTCACAAACAAGTATCTGTAGTACACACGAGGAATATTCTGGTCATATAGCGGTAGAACTGTAGCCGTCTCAACTTCATCTCCATTTTTTCACGCTGTGTATGTAGTACAGGGATGGGAACATGAGTTGAGACAAATACACACACTACCACTATAAATCCACATAGAACTTCTTCCTGTGTACCACAAAACGTACATGTTGTACATACGTAAGTATTACAAGTTGTATACACACACTCTGAGACTTTCGTATCCCTTTTCTTACCTCCTGATGATATTAGTACAATATGTGTATAGCGTTGAATGACACACAAACGAAATAAAGTTTCTCTCTCTCTCTCCGAAACAGTTTGCTATACAATGTTCCTACCACAATACAAACATAGCGTCTGTGGTATAGCATTAGTAGTCTTGATGTTTTTCATCTCTGTGTGTAATGTGTATGAAGTGTATAGAAGGATTAGTTTTGTAGTTTAGTGGCTAGACAGTAGACAAGTTGTATTTGTGTGTATGTATGTATATAATACTGAAGCGTATACATAAATAGTTGCAACGGGTGCTTATAAAAACCTTAGTGTGTGTAAAGTATGGGGTGGTGGTGTTTCTGTAATTCATAGTGGTAGAACTAGTGCCAGTGTAGTAGTCTGGCTAAGTCTAAGTAGTAGAGAGGAAAAGGAAAGAGAGGAAAAAATAGAGCAGAGCTTTCAGTTTAGCCGAAACTTAGACTGGCTGACCCAAAGCGCAATAACAAGAAAAGAAAACCGGACTCGGCTCTACTCTGTCAGCTTTCTTTCCTTCTTTCATTCTTTCTCAGACTCTTTTGTTCAGCTCATTCATTCACATGAGCTGTCGACACTCTGCCTCCTTGACATATTTCATATCACTTCAGTCCGTCTCTTCCTCTCACTCTGATTCCCTTTCCACCTTGTCATCCTGTGACGATTTTCACAAAACATGTTCAAATATAATCATGCACATAACATTAATCCGCTACCGCTGCCTCAATCCTGTATATTTACCTAGCACTACTTTCCCCGTCATATTTTTTCATACAGACACTTTTCCGTATTTTCAAATGTGTATTTATTTATATCGTATTGGTATAAAATTATTGCGGTCTTTCAGATCAGAGAACCCGTATTTCTTGTACTTACTAAATAATAATTAGCCAGAAAAATGTAATTAATGAATTATAAGTAATAACATTTATTTGAGACTTTAGTTTCAGTAGAAATATTATTTGTTTATGATTTCATGATGATGATGATGATTTAAATGATGAGGTGAATGAGGGTGATGCAGTACAATACTTACGTGTGAAGATTTATAAGAAGTTTAGTTTTTAGGTTTTGATAAAATTATAGACGTATTTTTATCTGTCTGCTAGATGAATCTATACTACTTGTTTATGAATAAAAATATATGCACAGTTGTGTGTCATATTTTTCTGCATAGAGAATTGATATGGATTGAATGCATTTAATTGAATGGGTTGAGATTGAAATTAGGCATGAGACTTTTTTCCTTCTGTTCTGTGTCTTCTTTGTCTGTGCAAGTTTTTTGGATGGATCACTTGCGAACCATGACTAATGAATATTGGTTTCTTTGGACAGGGTATGCTCACAATCCGTACAACGGTGTAATATGCAATGACACAATATTGGCCACGGGAGTTTTTTCCTCCAAAGAGCTCTGGCGACTCTCCAAAGGTGACTACCTCCTCCCTATATGTATATTACTACTACTTGTATCGTATCTGTAGTTAGACTACTCTTTCTTTCATTAGTATGCTACTTTGTGTCTAATTTTTACTTTTTCTTCACAAAACATTTATAATTATGCTCCATAAACTCAATTACATGCATACACACCATGCATGCTCATCTCTTATCAAATGCTTTATTATGTCGCCGCTATTTTTACATGTACAAAATGTTTATATTATTTCATAAAAATAGATTAGATTCTACAGTAGTAGACAGACATGTCGGCCTTCCATAAATAATATAAAAATGTACAACTTAGCCATCATATTTTAGAAAATACGTGTTTATTATTTTTTTAACGAAGCTTAAGTCATTTAAATGAGTAATTCACAAACGAAAATGATTATTCGAAAAATAATCAATTTTTTTGGCAATGTGAAAGTGAAAGTACTCCTCAATAATTATTTAACTCTATATAATGCAACCGACTGAATTATACTCATAACTGACATTAAAAAACCACAAAGCAAATGCAATTACGTCGCATAAAGTGAAAAAGTGAAAAAAGCAGTGAATTAAAAGAAAGATGAAAAAATTCATTGCGTATGTACGACAGTCACGGCGTATAGGTACAGAAGTACCCTGTAAATCTGCAAATATGTTCCCTGTAACGAAATAACATGATGTCTTTGTAAATGTTTTGGTTAACTGTGCATGTATAGCTTTGTCACAAGAAAACATGTTGGTTTTCTTATAGTAAATACCAGGCATCATTCCCAGTTTACTTTTTAGCGAGCTAAAGTAGAGAAACACATTGTAGAAACAACACTGCATACTTAAGACTGAAATGTATTTACTGCACTACATTATATGCACATTACATTGCTCTATTAGAGTCCTATACACCCTGAATATATATATGAGTATTTGAAACAGCACAATGGCACGCAAGATGTAAAGACACAGAGAAATAGTACAATATAAAAAAAGCAATACAATAATGCACATAGTTTTTATACCACGTGTTGAGATGAATCTTCCCAGTACGTACATCTTTTATATTTATGTACAGCATGGTAGTTTTGGATGTCTCTTTCATAATATATAGTGCATACGAAGAGGAGAGTCCTGTTTAGTCCGTACTCTCTTTTAAGTAACATATAAGAAGTAAACATATAGGTAGCAGCAGAGTATTTGCACAAATGGGGCATTACACGTCGAAATGAAGACAGTCAGTGGATGAGATAGTCCAAAGACGAAAAGGGATGGAAAAAGGAGGAATGAGGTTGAAGCAGAAATCTGTATGATCTCATACAACCCGACTAGTAGTAGTTGTGTGCATCAAGTAGTGTGTTTTCGTCTTATGTCTTGCGTACCACCACTACTACTACTACCACCACCACCACCACCAACATAACATAGAAGTAGCATGTATAGGTGCTTAAATACATGTTGAAGTATTTTACGCATACAGGCAAGCACAAAACCGTGCAAGGCGAAAATAGCATATGAATACGAAGAGTAAATGCAAATAGTGAGACTGAGACGCCTATATAGTCCTCCGAGAAAGCATACATATATATATATATAAATATAGGTAGAAATAATACAAGTCTTCTAAGCGTAGGAGTAATAATATTGGTAGTGGAGCTATGGGCGAGTTATATTTGTAATAGTTTTAGTGTGCATCCTGCTAGAACCAACTAAGCAACCAAACTGATTTCTACTCACTCAGCCAGCTGAACAGCACAAAAGAAACAGTGGATTTGAGTTAAGAGAGTGAGCGAGAGAGAGAACAGTGTGGCGTGTAGTAATTTCATGATATCATCAGAAGCTTTTATGGTCTGTTGTATATGCATCGGGAGGCTAAATGTTGTGTGTTGGAATTGATGACAAATGGTGTCTCCTTTACTAGCCATTTAACTAAGCAGTTTGGGAGCACAGCTTTGTCACTGCGGTTTTCCACCACTCCAGGGGAGGTATTTGACGAGTTGCTCGGGTCATAACTCTGACCCTTTTCATCAGAACGACACAAAATATGTGCGACTACATACACACACACACGACATAATCTCTCCTACATAATACAAACATCCCATACCTAAACAACTAACAACACAACATTTATAAACCATATATTATTATTTCATACTTCTCGGCTAGCACTACAGCATTGCTCCAACGCTCTACTCCTAACTAACTCTGCGAGTATTTATCTATGTGATGTGATCTAATGCTACACACTACTACTACTACTACTTAGGAGCATTACCGCAGCAATGCAATAGCATTCGTCCTTCAGAACATACACACATTAATATTAGTTTGTATAGAGTATATAAATTATATTGGAATAATAGTACATGCCAACTGTAATCGTCAAAAGTCACAAGCGAAGTAAAATTCTCACAATGTTTCTTCAAGGAGAGACTATGGTGAGAGCATATATAGAAATCATTTTCCATTGCAAAGAGACACTTTGTAGCAGACTAGAAGGAGTATTTTTTGCTATTGATTATCATCCTCGTGTTCGTATTTACAGAGACTAACCTCAAAATAACATTATACAAATGACACAACAGTCACGAGTAGTGAAAGTGTGCATATCTATTTACTTATTGAATTTGTGAATGCATGCAAGTGTAAGGAAATTGTAATGTCATCTCATGTAGTGGTATTGCCCTAGCATGAGACGCAGTGTACTACTACAAGCATTTGTAATGTAGTCCGATCTCTTTAATCTGTAGCTTTAGCTCCACGTATTCATTTCTCTAATAGAAATCTAGATATTATGATTTCCCATCCGTGCATTATTTATTGTCAGTAGTCTGTACACTCACATGTACTGTACAAAACCACGTTTAAGCATCTCGTGGACTACTACTACCTATGTGTGTGGTACTGTGTGTTTATATAGAATGTATGTATTATTAGTAGTAGTAGTAGTAGCCAGATATATACTTATGGTATAAAAGACATGGATTCGAACAGCTCCGATTAAATTTAACGAGTCGTATAGTAATTACTATCAGTGATTTAGCGTCTTCTTCCATGCTACTGTGCACTACACATATCTAACTACGTATATTATTAACATACCTCTAAGTACGTAACGTTGTGCATTATGTGTAGCAACGGAGAAAAGAGATACTACTTAATGCATAATATTTACACATACTCACACAAGAGAAATTGCTCCGAGATCTCGCGTTTAGCTTTTGTATAATAATAATATAAAATAATCTCCACGCGTGGAGAAAGTATTTTCACTCGGTAATAATTTCTCCTTTTCTCTCACTGAGAATATTATGATTAGGTAATGTGATTACAAATGGTAAAGGATAATATTATGTCGTCCTGTGCATCCCAGGGAAATCAGTTGAATTGCCTAGTTGTACTGTGTATGCAAACAAGAGATTTTCTTCCAAGGGAAAATATAAGTAGAGTATAGGTACTGGACGCTTGTAAATGTATAAAATGTATTATTATTATTATAGGGATATCTATAGGAAGTAAGAATGTATGCAATAAAAGACGGGTCCGGTTGGCTTTGGTTGGTTGTCAGAAATGGACAAGAAAGAGTTGAGTGCGTTGTGAGTGTGTTATGGTTGTGGTTGTATTGGTAGTGGGTTGGTTGGTTAATGGTGGGAGTAGTTAGCCATCCTTGGAATGACTTTAACTCGACAAGAGACTCTCGATATCTTTTCTTTCTCTGAAGAATAAGAAGAAATGGAAGAGCAAGAGACAATTTAGAGTAGGGCCATTGGATTAGAGTTTTTCAAGATAGTCTCTTGTCTTGATCTCGTTCAATCTTCCTCTTGTTCTGCACAGCGATGCTTCTTTTTATAATTCTATGTATGGTATGTGTGTATCAATGCTAAGTGAACGAGTTTCATTTAGAGAGATGTGTTATCGTGGGCTTTACACATTTTGCTTTGCTACATAACATAGATGTGACGAACAAAGCAAGGAAAGTCGCGAGTCAATTGCTTACTAGCAAAGAAATAATTTTCTTATATATCTGTGTATAAATATTATGTCGGGGCGAGTAGAACTCAGGCCAGAGAATAATAGTACAGCTTTACTGCATATGTATTATAATGGGTATTACTATTACTGCTGTATGTTTTGTGAATGTATGTGTGTGTGCGTGCGATGATGAAGTAAAGAAAAATGTACATAGTGATATGATAGAATACTTTTTACTGTTAGGATACCGATACTGGGTGGAGTACTACTTACTTCTTGTTAGTTCGTAGGGAATAATATGATGTAGTATTATATAAAGTCTGGTTTGTTCTGGTTTTGGGATTTGGTCTAAAGTATTTTGTTCGTATGGGTTGATCTGGTGCTTTGGATAGTTTGTGTATGTGAATGTGTGTTGAAGAGAATCTTGTCTTGTAAGTTGGTTATGGTTGTGCTGTGATACTGTTAAGTTAGGACATAGTACATAATAGTCGACAGAGAATTTCATAAGCTGTGGTGATTTGTAGCTCGTGGCTTCATCTTGTACAGTACAGCAGTGAGTGGTGGTAGTGGAGGAGACTGGGACGAGAAGCGTATAAAATACACACTAGTCTAGTACACTGCACTACACTTGGATTCTTTTATGACTCTTCTATGGAAATCCAATGTTCAGGCAAGCGAGCTTTTTCGCCATCGTCTTTGTCTTTCTGTCTCACAGAAGTATATACATCACACAAACACACCACCATGGCTTACAGCTACCAAAACACTGTCTTCAGATGTTTTCCCCTTTCATTGTAATGTCACATAGGCCATTCTCTAAGACAACACGAGGAGAGACCAGAAAAGGATCTTGACTTTTGTTGAGTTTGACTCGTTCCCCTTTTTGCCTTACCTTGTCAAGTCTCTACTTACATCTTCATCTTCATTGACATCACAAATTGCCATCCCGCCACTACAAAAACTTATAATCTTTATGCTAAACTCTAACTAACTCATGCAAAAGAAATTCTAGACTTAAGCAAGCACTAGCATTATATTATAATAGTTAGTACTATTATAGTGCCAGCAATATTATATTAAGTAGTATATTTAATATTTAGTAAGAGTTGGATCTTAATACAAAAAAAGTATATTTTTAAACCTATTATATTCTCTTAAAATAAAAACCCTATTTTTATAACCTATTTTTCAATTTTTTTAACTACAAGCTATATAATACTACAGTGATTGCATATAATAAAATAATTTTGATTTCGTTAAACTAACCATTTCAATTAATACAATTTTTGTGACTATTAAGTTCAGCAATAGTAAAGGTGTATGAGAAAGAATGAAAATCATGTTATACACTTTTTGAAATACCGATAAATTAATTATTATCCTCAAAGCTCAACAACCTGAAATTTATTTGAATTACTAAAATGCAAACCAAAAAATTAATAATGTCCATAATCCAGGCAAGGAGAAAAGTATTTTATTAATAAACCAAATTAGAAATAAATTTTTACACTGATATTTTTAATTTAATAAGTCAGAGATTGTTTACGGATGTTTTGGTTAGATTTGAAAATATGGGGTGAGTGTGTGTAAGTTGGGAGAGTAAAAGAAGTTTGCCAGAGGTTGGGCAAGGTTATGTTTGAGGTGGTGAGATAAAAGCAGGAATCCACTATATCACTATTACTGTACAGACACTGGAAGTCTGGTCTCCTCTCTCTCTCTCTCTATGTCTCTCTTTTCTTTGTACACATCAACTTTCATTCAGAGAGTTTCTTGCAAGCAAATGTTCACTTGAGAGATATGAGTTTCCGCTGTTTCCTCATCTGACAATGAGTGAGTGAGTGAGAGACATATTTGTGGATGGAAGGGACACGACTGTCGACGACATTGCCACTGTTCTAGTTTTGCGGTTTGTGGCAGTAGCTTAGATATAAATAATGATATCATATGGCCGAGGTACTTATATAGACTATACCTTTAGCTGTTAGAAAAATATTATATTTATACAAGGAAATCTCTACTCGTGTTGGTTGACAAACTGTGCTGAGTTAAGGTGAAAGTGTCGAATTGACTTGTCTTGACACGACTTTTGACTTGATTTTATTTTCAACACTTTTTCTCTTTTTCTTTCTCTTTTCATTTGTACGACTTGACACGGAAACTCGTCGGGAAGGAAAGAAGGAAGAATACACAGAAAACTTTTTGACAGCATATGCAATATAAGCACTTTGTGGACATCACACTCTTTTTCTTTTCTTCCTAAGTGTACTACTGCACCTCTTGGCATATTATTCGCATTGTGAACAACTTGAGCAGTTCACTGCATATGGCACACTTTATTTCCCTATGTTATTTCAATAAACGCATCATCCTATGCCATTATTAGCAGGATTATAATGCTACTACTGTATTGCAGTAACAATTATTATTCACATTAATTAATTAACTAGTATGATTTTTCACGCATTTTGTGCAAATATATTATTAAGTTGGGTAAAGTTTCTTCCTAAGGAATAGGTATAAACTGAAGAACCCGCTTGTTCTCGCGGTTGTAATTGGTTTGGAAAGTAGAAAAATTAATATGCACTTTATAGATTTACATAATAAATTCCACACAAGTAATTATTTAATTGAGAGATCATCACATAGCTATTACTTAATAAGATTTATAAAATGCCATTTACTTATGTCACTCAATTTATCCGTTACCCAAAAATATTCAGTCTACTGATTTACTTTAAAAATTTTCTTGTTCAATTAATGTCACGCTGTTTACAGACAATGTACTACACTGCTGAGTAAATAGCCACGATATGACATTATATTACTTGACATTAAATTATTCAACACAGTGGAAAAGGATGTATAATATGACATGGGATTTTATAGCTGTGCTAAACTCTATAACCTTTATAATTGTGTGTGAGTGGTGGCAGTAAATGTTATTTTAGTTTTGTTATAAGTGTGTTAGAGAGACAGAGAGGGATATATTGACGTGTGTAGTGCCTGTGCCGTATGCGTGTCTGGAGCATGTACTACTAATATTATGCTGTAAGGGTAAATCTTGAGAAAACTCTTGAGAATGGTTGTTCGCTCATACTTACATAATAGGGAGTCGGAATAGTGGTGGAGTTGATCCGTGGTACATTTATGCATAAGTTATGGCTGCATCTGTATGCATTCTACAGAGGGAGAGCAAAGGAACAAATATCTCAATAGTCAATGAACAGAGGCGACTAGAGACAGAGCCAGAGCGAGTAGACACACACAAGGAAAACATTTGCAAATCCAAGTAGTCGACTGAACAACGTGCTCACCTCGTATTTCTCTCCCTTTTTAACTACATTTACTACCATTCGTATTCCGTATGACACAAGATGCAATTTAGTGTCCCATCTATAAAGTTCCACTTTCCTCTCTTTTCTCTGGATTTGAATTGGACTGTCATGTCATGCATGGAATAACATAACATAAGCGAAGAAAAGAATCTAAGGCATCCACCACTATATTGACTTTCTCTCGACATCTATTTGTAGCAGCCACCACTGTTTCTCCTATATTTCATAGCACACAATCACAAAATCATATTGACTGTTCTTCTCTGCCCTACGTGTGCTTATAGCACAATCAGTGCTTTGCTTACTCCGACAGACTATACACTCTTAGCTCAAGTCAACTCTGACTCTGCTGCCTTTATGTAATAGAAAAACCGATTGAGACAGACTGAAAATCTATGTAGAGCTACTACGGACATTCATGGAGCATTTGTATGTGTGTATGTATGCGAATGTTATGCACCGAGCTTATGCAGGCAAAAAGTTTGGAATCTCTATTACAGAATTATTGTGTTCTGTACAGATATGAATACCTACTGTAATGCAAACTCATCGTATAAATGTGATTGTTCTGTCTGTAAGTACAGATGCGGTTTCAAGAAAAGGGAAATAGTTATTCCCTCCTTGTGTTGTGTCATAATATCGTCTCTTGTCGTATTTCTCCAATTCAATGTTCCCAATGCAATGTGCTTTCTGCTGTACTTTTTTAGTAATAGTAATAATGTGAGTGGGGAACTCACGAGATAGAAAGTCACTTCATATGGTGGAATATTGTATTGAATATATCTAGTCTGCTGATACTTCAGAGTATTATAAGTGTAATGTAGTCTTGGTAGTCAACATTGTCCTAAAATTACATGCTGTACATTTGCTATTGAGCTGATATTAGAAACGAATAGGAGAAATATGCTTCTTCACGAGCAAAAGACTCATAAATGTATCACTGTAACATTCTAATGTGACAGAGATCTCATTTATTCCTTTCTTTCATGTTTCTCGGTGCATTTTATACATTGGCTTTTGTATTACAATACGATTCGTTTTTCATTGTCTATTTAAGTTCTATAGCATACACGATAGTTTTTATCCTATAATGTTCAAATGCTCTTTACTTTCAATGTCCATTGTTATTTTATCACCTTGCAATTTTGCGTTACACAGGAAATACCTGTTCACAGTCATAGCTAGAAAATCAAACAGAATCATACCACTCATACAATCATACATACTTTACAATCGTACTATAGTTTGATTTACATTTGAACTAGGTATACCTATAAATGGTTTAGATAATCATATAGACTTAATATACTGGAAAATGTTTTAAATGTTTTGAGAAAAAAATCGTATAATTAAAAATCTGATTATAGTTTATAAAAATGTCTAAAACGATACAAATAGTAAACATCAGCTTATTAGTTTTAAGAAAAACCTTGCGTAGCCATCTTATATCCTTTAATTTCGTTTATTTGGTTTAAACGCAGCCTCTATTGTCCAAGGACCGAACGGACTCCAGCCGACGATCAAAATAGAAAACACAGGAAGTTACTATTGCAACAGCTATACTCCACCGGGTCCTGACCATACTGTGCTCATGGGGTCGGGAACCTACAGTGAGTTTAATGCTTTTAATCTGTATATAATATTTTGTTCTGATATTTGTTGATTCTTGTGTCACAAAAAATTAATTACATTATTGGAAATTAATTAATCATTATTAAATTATTAAATTCGACAGGTCCATTGGCGTTGCCTCGAAGTTTACCTAGTCCAACGAGCGAGCATAGAAGTAAGAGGCGAAGACTGAGTTCTGAAGAAGATCCATTGGACGTTGGTGGTGGAAGAGACAAAAATAATGAGGTGACATACTACGGGCAGAGTCCGGCATCTTTATCGAGTCAAACGAGTTGGCATTCGGAAGTTGATCACGGTTAGTCAAAATTCTCATTTTTTCATATTATTACACTTAATACATTTTCATTTTTGAAATTGTCAACTTTGTGCTGTAATTTTGCATGATAAAATCTTTTTCTTGCTTACCCTCTTTAACACTTATATAATTTTGGCTTACATTGGGGAGCTGCATGTGTGCACCAATTTTGTTCTCTCTCTCTCTCTGATAAACGTTCTGGGCTCTTAAAATTTTGCAAGATTCGTAGCAAAGCAAATGAGCATTTTGAGTAAAATAACTCTATATTTAGCTTTAAACAATAATAGCTACAATAGCATTCAATGTTGAAATTTGTTGTAAATATTATTGTCAGAGGAAAATAGCAAGTGAGAATTTTTTCATTGCGTAAAAGCTACTGCTGCCGGACTTGTCTATTTGCAATTTGAAGGAGCACACATGGGGCATTGTTTTTGATGTTCTGTGGATCACAGTACTTTTTGTGTCTGGGAGAAGCATTGCGTTAAATGTACATCTTCTCTCTGTGTGTTTCTCTCTGCGAGAGCCATATAGTTTCGTTTATTGTCTCGTGGACTGTAAAGAAATGTCCGTCGTGCTCAGTTGCTTGAAGTGGGCCGTAGTCGTGGAGAGAGAGAGAGAGACGAAATTCTGAGATTCATTGTGTTAGTGTTGGATCATTTAGCATTGAGCTGGATGAGCGTTTGGGTTGTGTAGTGCGGAAGGGAATGGCTTTCAACAAGCATGTTATGTTGGCGTGGTTGGGAATGGGACGTTAATCCAATATTTTATAGACGATGATGGTTATGGTATGAAGCTACGTAGTAACTAGCGCTAATGCCACCAAGGCTCAACTCTCACAACAACGTCGCTTTACAGCTTTCAACTTTGCTTCTCCTCATTTCTCTCTTCATATTTTGTCCCACCGACTTATTATTAGGTGGAAGGCAAGTACAAACGCCAGAACAAACTCAACAGCCACTGGTCCTCCGTATAATCATCATAATCATAATGCTGCAGTCCGACTAGATCAAAACTTCCTCCTGCTTCTCTTTGGTTCAGTAGTATAAACTGTTTTAATCTGATCTTCTTCTACTCGTACAACAGTCATCCTTCTGTTGTCCTCCTTTGTGAAGCCACACATTCAATTGTCTATACGTCTACTAGATATTTTTCCACAGCTTTTAAATAATACGTCGGTGTATATTCTAAATACTACATATAAGAGACTTTCTTATTGTTCCTTGGTCACAAGGACAAAAGTGTCTTACTAATAGTTGATACACATTAAAAATTATACAATATATTTATTATAAACATACCTACTACTACTGGTAATGGTTGGTTTGGTTCTTGTAATCCCCATTAGGGAAATGGGTAAAGCGCTATACTGTCATTTGATTATTTGCTACTTAAGTGGAGATGGATATGTATAAATTATATGTAAGCGTAAGTGGGATTCCTCAAGTTACCGTTGGTTTTCTGGGACATTCCTCTAAAGGATATTGTTTTAAATGAAATAGAAAATATGGTGGTGGTTTCTTAAATAGTAATAAGGTATATAAATGAGTGCACCACTTCTCTGCTTCTGTATCAGACTCTGTAGGTGAAATTGGTGGGTGGTAAAAAAATGGAAGAAGGAACAGCTTGCTTTCGGTGTAAGGTTACTGTTTTAAAAAGTGTAAATAAATAAACTTCTGCTCCATTTCTACTCTGTCGCTGTGTAAACCCAAATTGAAGCTAATGTGAAAAGAAATGTGTTAGGAATTGACAAAAGAAAGTTGTTAATTGCGAAATTATTTTCCGTATGCGCCTTGAATGACCCTGCAGGACATCATCACAACCATAGCCACGGTCGTCATTCTTCGAACCACAACCATAGTCATGGGAGTCACAACAGCACACCTGGAAGTGGAAGCAACAGTGGAAACTCGAACAGTTCGAATGCAAGTGGCGGTGGTGGTGGCAATAGCGGCAACAATAGTAGTGGCTCGAACAATCATCACCTTGCTCATTCCCATCCTCATCATCTCCATTCCCATTCTCATCCTCACGTCCATCTTGCTCATTCTCATAATCCTCCACATGCTCATCCTACATCGGCTCACCATGGAAATCACCATTCTCATTCTCACAAAGCAGCGGCCGCCGCCGCTGCTGCGGCTGCAAATAGTTGCGACTTAGTCATAAAATCCAATAGTAGAGTCAGTAGTAGTTCCAACGAGGCTGATCAATCTTCCAGTCCCTCTCCATTGGGTCTCAACATTAGACATCCTGGTAATTATTCCCTTTTCTTTCTATTAAGGACTTTACAAAATATTTCCATAAAAGCTCTAACAAGAAAAATCAGAATTACAGTTACGACTTATGTGTAATTAAACGGAATTCACTGTGGAATGTTAAAAGCTCATGTAGTATCTCATAAAAATGGTTTTGAGACAACACATGAGACTTTTATGTGTATGAAATATATATTGTACGAATATTCGTCAAAGTGATCTACGCATCTATTGTGATTGACGTAAAAAACGGTATGCACCTTTTAGTGTGGCAGAACTTAATCAAATGATGTGTAAACGCTTTACATGTTTATTGACATAGCTAGATTCCCGACAATAAACTTTTAATGTACTTAATCAAAGTATAAGTGTAGGAAAAGAAAAAAGTATGTACAGGTTGAAAGAAGTGTTTTTTATAGCGCAACAATTTACTGCAATCTGTGATTGTGATCCACTATATAGTAAAAAGCGCAACTGTGTTATTTCGTTTTGTAAAACACAATCAGATAGCGATTGTCATCATGATCCATCACGAAATAGAGTAGAAGTAATTCGATTAAGTGGTTATGCATGTTATGATGTTTACCATGAGATAAACGTAATGTAAATAATTGCAGAGCTTGTGTTCTCAGTCAGCTCTATCTAGCGTATTTAAAAAAACGACTACATACGTACAACTATCAGATTTTTATTTTATACTATATGGATGCAGTTTAGTATAGTAAAATATTTTTCTTAGAAAATAAAATTGCAACATTATATTTATAAAAGTGAATATAGTAGCAATAGCTCAAAAAGGGGACTAGCAGTTTTATGACTAGTTGTCGTTGAAAATTTATGGAAAAGTCCTATACAATTTTATGACTTATTCTTCTTGATCGTTTAATTAAATTATTATGGTAGGTTCAGTATTATTACTTTGTAAGTGTATACAGACAGGACAGCTAAAGATATGATAAACCATAAGTAGAAAAATTACTACACGTATTATAGCAGTATACATAGTAGTAATGTTGTAGAAGAATGCCACCGACTGTTTACAACCGGTGCTCATGCCCATTCATGGTGATAGTGTATGTGTGGGCTCTAAGTATGTTTTCTTATGTATAACTTTAATGTAACAGCGCAATGCAGAATGCAGCTCGTTGCGAAAACGTGTGTAGTAGTATAAGTAGCAGTAGTAGTAGTGTTACTTAAGTCAGGACCTACAGTATAGGGTAGTTGTTGCAGACACGTATGAAAAATGAGATTACAGACATCAGAGAGAGAGAGAGGAAAAGAATGAAAAATTACTGTAGTTGTAGAGGAAAGAATGTGTGTATATGATACAAAGAGACGTGTCTGGTTTTTTGTCGTTGTCGGCTTCTATGTTCAAAGTTGAACACTCGAGTTGAATTGAGCAGTTGATTTTATTGCCCACCTTAAAACTTTGGCTTCTGGAACTCGTTATTTCGTTATATAGCGATATTATTATTTTGAAAACTTATGAATATCTTTGCATGGCATCTTCCATTATTATTACACTACTGTGTGCGACTTTAGCAACGTGTGTGCTTTCGTGCATGCATTTCCCACTTACGTATATTTACATTGCGCCAAGAAAAATCTTTAATTGGAAACCTGTTGCGGTAGTGTACACATCATGTAAATATTCGGTCTGGATGTATTAGATACATTTATTACACACTGTTAAATATAACTATTAACTTCACATGTGTATATATTATGGTAATTTCTTCGGGGGCAGGTACTTTGTCTTCTTATATTTCCCTTGGTGGCATTCAATTGAAAACATGGAGATAAGGTGATTGATGAAGAATGCAAAAATTCTAATTACATGCCACATAATTTAGTAATAATATTGATAATAGCTATATGGTATTGTAGTAGCGGTGATGTATCTACGCTCATGTAGGTATGTATGGGGAAAATAATATTTTTATTAGAGGTGTACCGTACACTAATGCTAATACAATGCAATACAAATATTCTGTCTACTTCATCATCATGAAATTTTATTGGCTTTGTTTTTGGTTCCTTTGTGCAGTTTCAAATGACCAACTTGATTGTTCATTGAACTTAGACAGTATTGTTGAAATATTAACCCTGCCTGACGCAATAATAATATTACAGCGGGTATATTGACCTTGACTACATCTATATGACAGTATCAATTACAGCCATGATTTTTGGTGTACACAAATGATTAATACTTCATGTGCACACAGCTACTTCTGATATTTCTCTGTGTTTTATGAAGTATGTTAATGTTGCTTTGATTTATCAGCCTACCATTTAGTATCTCCTTTTTTATTTCATCGTTTAATGATATGCGAGATTGCTAAAGATTTATTTGCGCCAACTAAAATACTTAGGGGTGTAAATATTTTAACTGTTTTGGTCAAAAAGCGATTAGTCAAAGACATTTGGTAATATATATTCAATTACAACCCGCAGTAAACTTGATAGCGTTCATAGCCTCTACTCTGCCAATTTTAGAGTTACAAGAGCATGAATTCGTGATTTTTATGTGTGAGCAACAACGTTATGTAGATGTTGACTGTGTTCATAGATTTATGTTGTATGTCGTAGTGTTGTAACTTGGAGCATGTACTGTGTGTATGTAATGACCACCCAATTATAATGATATAATATTAATAACTGTGATTTATTCGGTGTAATGATTTAGGTTTGAGCCAGCACACAACGGTCACCACTTTGGGTTCAAGTAGCTTGACAGGTGGGAGTGGAGGAACATCTTATTACCACACGGACACGTCACATGATCATCACGGTAGCCCAGCCAAGTACCACGAGAATGGGCATGACACTTTCTCTGACTTTGTTACACTCGTATGTCAAGAAGCTCAAAGCACGGGTGGGCAGGTGAGAAATCATTTTGTTCGCTTTTGTAATAGAAATTGTTACATGTTTAAGTACACAGTGGCAGCTGAGAGTTGGAAGGGTAGGAATAAAGGCAGGAAGAGCAGAATAATTATTCACGAAATGAATGGGAACGATTTTTGGCGATTTAGGGAGGGAATGCACGTGTGAGCAGTAAATTGTCGGCGTACTACAGCAGTTCAATGCTTCCACCGCCACCACCTCCAACTGCACCCATGGCGAGACCTGTGACAATCATCAGGTCGACGGATATGGGTGTCAACTCTGGTCTGGGAGGATCACCGCCTGCATCCAACACTCCTCCTTTGAACACAAACGATTCTGCGGGTGGAGCTCGCGAGCCTCGTGGTGGTCCTCTGAGTCCAAATTCGCAAGGAAATGATAGTTCTCCGTCACCACGCTCATTTCCCGTCTCTCGAGACTATTCGCTCAGTCATCTCCATTCTCAATCTTCTGGACAAGTACGGATAATTCCCAATTCCGTAATTTATTAGCGATAGCTCTTCGATTAGTGAATTACACACAAATATGGCAGTTACTGATTTCTCACAGAGTTATTAACACTTTTGTGTTTTTGTGAATTGCAGTTGTTCAGCTACAGCAACATAAATCCTGTAAGTGGCATGTCGGGAGTGATCAGTCCGACAAATCTCAGTTTATTTCCGTCAAGTAGTGGCAGCTCAGGATCGGGACGCAATGGAGGCGGAAGATCAACTCAATTGCCTCGATGGAATGCTCCATTCATCAGTTTGGATGAGAATATTGACTACACAATGGTGTCTCCATTGATGCCCGGACCCACCGAGCCAAATACTGCCACTCTCATCGATGACGGTGAGTACAAAAACAACCAGGCTTTTTGTTTGTCGCTTTTGTAAATAACGCGTCTTTGTTTGCCTGCCTCACTAGTTTGGTGTTGTTTGTCAGTAATTAGTCAATTTCAAATCTTAGAGCAGTAATTGTTTGTCATGCGCTTCTAATCTGCATAATTAGAGTCAAACTTGTCTCGAAGATCTATTATTGTTGTTCTCGTTATTATCCGTATTTCTATTATTATTGTTTTCTTTCTTTGTTTATTTAGACAATGAGTATGAATAATCTAGAGTAAAAATAATATATTGGTTAGTATGAATGTTTCTTGCACTTGATGGTAAACACAACTGAATTGCAAAAGCGGCATAATAAAGAAATAGCAATTACGTAGAAATGATTATGCCACTATTTAGAACTTAACCATATTCATTATAAATTTCAATTTCGAATTGTAAGATTTTGGGGACATTTCACAGGTGGTCACCGTACCCAAGTCATATAACATGGGCAATGGCTTTGTATTAGAAAACAATATGTCGCAGACAAAGCAACTGCTCAGATCGTCTTTCCATTTCTACAGGTGAAGTTTCTTCTGATCAAGTTTGGCTCTACTTTTCTATTCTTAATCTTTTGTTCCGTCATTTCTTACAAAATAAATATCTACTTCACGTTCAAAATTTTCATTCAGTTCAATAGGTAGGAATTTAACCTACACGATCAAATCAGCAGATTTTTATTATGAATCATTCTTGTTCACCTTTCGAGCTTACATGTGTGTTTTGCATGGATTTTCTCATGTGTTTTTGTTTGACAGTGTATTAACAATAATTGTTTTATGTGTTGGATAAAAAATTAATATTTTTTTAAAGTTTTTATTCCTATACTCATTTCATGAACCGATATTTTGGGTTCCAGTTACAAATACTATCAATATTTTACACATTAAATTTAAAACAGATAGAGAATTAGTTACAGTAGTGGTGAAATTATTCGAAAGGGGGTTTATAGGTCTAAAATTATATACCGTCTACCCTAATTATTGCTAAGAGAAGGCCGCGGGTCGTATTTAATTTCTTTACAGTTTGACTTGATAGTTTTCATTTCAGTAATGTCCATAATTTATTCACTTCTATGTATTTAAGCTTCCAATTAGTTTCTCTGCATTTTATCGCTACAGTAAAGAAACTTGATGGGCTTACAGCATTTAAATAAGTAAAATGAAATTATTAAACCGTAATTTTATACATTACGTTACTTTCATTTGTAAATTGATACATATGTAGTTATTGTTTCGTAATTTCATTTTCATTGCTATGATTTCAGCACCAATACGGCCTTCTCTTAAGCCCAAATTGTAAGTAAATTGAATTCAAACAATCATTATAATGAATCTGACAATTCCCCACCCCAAAAAGAGCTGTTTGTATGCAAAACATGATTATTGAGGGAGAAAGCAGGATTTTATTTTGTTATACACACTGACTCTTCTCTTTCCTATTTACAAGTTCCATTATTAATTGTAAATGGCAGTACCTGCGTGATTTGTGCATTGAACTAATTTTTTTTCTTGTCTGGTTAATACAGAGAGATATTTCAGTGTGGTTGTGCATGGGAGTGACGGATTGGACGGAGGAAACAGCGGGATGGGAGGTGGACCCCATTCGGGTAGTGGGACCAACTCTTCGTCCCCAGTCCATCAGCAACAGTCTCAACCAACGACTCCGCCAAGAATCACATCAACTCCAAATGGGGCACCCCCAGTCAACAATAATAGCAATAGTAATAATACTAATAGTAACGTCAACAACAACACTCCCACATCCGCCCAGAAGACGTAGTAAATAATTGAATTAATTAATAAACATACATGCACGCATAAAAAATATTATCTACAGAAGTAAGTTAGCCACTGTGTAATTACAGGTATGATACACAAATACATATTAGTAGGTACTAATAATTTACAAACTTAATTGAATTAAGAGCATAAATAAATAAATAAGCAATAAGAGCTAGCAGATTATTTCCGACTACTGAGTGTAATGTTGTACGTAATCCGTTCATCAGACTCCTACTGTATTAAATGGCCGTGTGAATACCTTTTTACATGATGTGTATGTATTTACGGGCCAACACTATAATATTATACATAGTATATTAAACTGGGAAACGGATAGTGACCATATGTTGACTAGTTAGTAAGTAGCTAGTTATTTACGAATGCATTGTATTGAACGTGTTAAAGTAGACGGAAGAGTTAAATAGATCTAGTTTAGATACTTAGACTGTGTAATTTTAATTATTATGTTGATTGCAGTTGCAATGCAACTCCATCATTTAAATATAATCATTCTTAGCAAAAAAATTATTATTTCATAATTGAATTAGATGACTTGAGAACAACTGCACTTACTAATACCTAAAAATGACTTTGCATATTGGCATGTCTACCAATAATAATCAGAGCGTCACGTCAAGTGCACGTTCATCATGGGCAAAGGGACGAGTATATCCTCAATGAAAAAATACCGCTCTAAAACAAAATTATACGTAAAGGCATTGTCTTTCCATGGCCAACCAATTTCAGCTTATTTCAACAAATGTTCTTTTATCGGAAAAATTAAACAAAAATTGGCAACCTACACTGGAAATTGTTAAATCGTATGATTTATCCACTCGCCCTTACTTGCGAGATAAAAAAAGTGCTAAACTTCCATTGGGAATAATCTAGTGTCAAAAATTGGCCAAACAAACGAATCAAAAATGTAATTTGAATGTAGTAATTAAATAACTAAACAAAAATGTAATTTTTTTAGAACATTTCGTAGAAAATGAATATTAATATTGTCCACACTAGAATTAAGATTCCTATTTATTACTAGACTGGATTACCGTACTTGTTAATAATAATTATTATCGTAGCAATGAAATTCAGTTAATTGTCCATGGCAGCCTCAATGATTTATTGTTGGAAGAATAACTTTCACTTAAAAGGAAAGCACATGTCAACTGAAAAAGGTGGCGAGCTCTCTTTTGAGTAAAACATGAGTAATGAGAAGTTGTTAGGTGTATCAAAGACAAAAGTCGTCTAATGAAATTATCTTTAGAATACTTATGTATTTAAATAATTAAATATTTATTACTAATAAGTTGCGTTATACCAATGAAAAATAAAACCAGTACTGTGGAAAGTGAGTACATTGCTGTTGGAGCTCTCTATGTTAAAAAATCTCTTCGTTCTTTCCATTCCATCATCTCATCTCACGAAAAAGAAACGCCCAGCACCAGGACAAGGATCCGATTTTCATGAAAAACATCACACACCAACACCCCCATGCACATTCGGGAAATTAATTAATCTGTTGTGTTGTGTGAATTAAATAATGAATCTTTGTACCGATTAATCAGTTGACCTTTGTATGTAAATTGTAATAGTGGAATTGTACTTACTCTCCATTTTAACCGTAGCTACCTAATTGTGAAATTAACTTAGTATAAAATGTTGTTCATTAATTACTACAAATTGTTTGATACTTAAAATGAAATAGTTACAACAATACGACTAAAAGTAATAATTAGAAAGTAAGATTACTAAATGGAACGACAACGGCCTATCAGTAGTATTTGTGTAAAATTACTACTAAGAAACCAAAATGACATGAATTCACACTGCTATTTGCGAATGGTATTCCTAAAAATCTAATAATGTAACTATAATCTTACTAAAAGTATGAACTATATTAAGAAAACTAAAATACTAAAAATGAATATAAACATGAGAGTCGATTTTGCTGTTTGACTAAATTTAACTCTCTTTCTCTTAAATAATGATTGTGTCACATTTCACAAAATATACATTTCTATGCATGGCATTGTCAAATTATTGTACTTAAAATGTGTTTACGACCTGGCATGTATTGATTTTATATTATTGTGAATTGACACACTCATTATAAATATTAAATGAGTACTTTAATCGATTTAAGTGCAATCGTACCCGTAGCTATATTACTATATTAAATCAAAGTCTTAAAATTAGACAATGTTTAAAATTATTGTCGAAACTGTAGACTAGTAGTGTGCTTTTACTATACTATACGTAACGATGGGTATACCTGACGCATCCATACTTTGAAATTGTTGACACAACGGTAAAAAGATTAGAAAGCCTAATTTTTAGATTATTCGGCCTTGGCAAAAGAGTTTAGACCTTGAAATACGTACGTACTTATAAGATTTCCACAATTAAATATTTAATTGTGTAACAGGTGCAAGAAATTTATGTTTTTTGTTGTTGCAGGGGATGATGTAAGGGAAAAGTGTGTATAACGTTCAAACGTATCTACTACTGAAAATACGTAGCGTGAATGGCAACATTCGTATAATTTTTTCGTTTGTGATTGCGTCCAAAGGTTTTCAAAGATCCACATAATACGTAAATGGAGGATAACTGGGAGACAAATTAGGAAGCCCGATTTTCTCCAAACTAATATACAAAAATCTACGTATTGCAATTTCCTTAGCAATTGATAGAGCTCAAAAATACTTGTACTCGTTCATACTGTGTGCAATATTCTCCATGATAAATGATACACTTTTACTTATACACGAAAGAATCCAAAGTACTATAAATACATAATATATACCTACTCCATAAATGTACTGTTTCATAGTGTCGTGTTATTTTAAACAACTTTGTGAAATAACTACATGGAAGAATATTCACACAAACATACGTATAAAATAATTATTGTTTAGCGTAGAGCTAAATTCTAGAGAAAGGAAAAAGTCAGCAACATTACTGATAACAGAGCAATAATTGTGAACTTATACTAATGATATAGTATTACATAGGCAGAGATAGCAGATGATAGGAGACTGGAATAATTGATTGAAATTTGCATTCAATATTTGAAGAAACAAAGAAATTAGAATATTCTACTGATTTTATAACATAAATGTGTCAAATAACAAAAAATTGGATGTGGAAATACAGTGACTTACATAAAATTAAGGTTTAGCTACAACTAAAAATAAAAATAGTCATAGGACATACTATACTATTAAAACGTAGAAGATAATAATTAGAAATGTTATACTCAAGCGTGTCGTAGAGAAGACATCGCAAAAGTTGATTGACAAACTAAGTAATGTTTTTTGCGTGAAAATTATATACGAAAGATTCTCAGGGCATGATGCATTGATTGGATAGAGAGAATTCATTAGCTGATTCCAAAACTGGTTGAGTATTTTTTCAGACTTGAGAGTTTAAAATAAATCTCAGAGAACATCCACTACTACATACACACAGTACAGTTCGTTGTGGCCTAAATTCAAAAGCAATAAATAAATATACGAACGAACGCCAATATACTTAAATATTATACTACACTTACGACATAAATTATTATACTACTAGAAAATGGTGACTCTGTTTCAATTTGAGCATAGGGAATGTAAATGCAATAACGTAACATTATTACAGCTTGGTTTGTACATGGAATTGTGTAAATAATGCTTTTAATTGTGATGTTGATTAAAATACTAACTATACATAAATACACGGCAATTGAGTAGAATAAAAGGCTACGTATAATGATATAAATGTTGTTAGCACACGGCATTTGAATGGGCATGTTTTTAGTTTAACGTCAATTCAATCAGCCCTAAATCTCCACTTGGAATGATGTGATTGGAAATTCAGGTCCCGGAAAAGGCATGAAGTCGTCAAGGTTGTGCTTATGTTAAATGTTAAAAATTATTATGTGGTATGCTGTCTGCATTTTAGTAGTCTTTCTTATACTAAATGAACGCAAATTATTAATAGCATCTATAGCAGTCAGGATTCTTTTTAGACAAATTTTAAACAGGTGTGCACTTAATTACAACGATAGGGATTTTTAATAATAAAATTATGTGATGATTTGTATAAGAATATTTCTAATCAGACATTAGAGTAAAGAAACTGACGATTAGCGTGCAGACATTATTAATAGTCAGTCTAGCCAGTCATTGTTATCTTTTCAGAAACTGTTATACCGTTACTATATTGTATGATGTGTTAGTTTTAGACGTGTCTCATTCGTTGTATACTTAAAGCATCAATCACACTACGTTGTGTGCTATGCGAAGTATTTATAAGTGTAAAGCGTTAGAGCGTGTAAATTATTAAACTTTGAAATTAAAATTAAAACTAAATAAATATAAATATGACAAAGATTATTACTGTTGGTGCTTTTATGAAAACATGCTATGCAAATGAAAGAATAAGCCAAAGTGTCAGATGATGACAAAAAATAAATCTCTACTGTTGCACATTACATGAAACAAGCACGTTATTATATTATATGCTACAAAATAAATAATCTAATGATAAAATACTGAAGCAGCACACAGTTATCTATATACTAGTACAATAGCATAAATATTTATATCATTATTATACTATTATTGTATCTGTATGCGATAAGTACGTATACAACCATACGTGAAAGAATAATAAATATTCTCGTTATGATTATTATGATAATGTCAATTGTCTACTTCAATTGTCCTTCAAAATGAAGTTTAGCAAGTTTAGGTGGGTACTAGTGTTTCATAAATGTGTAAAAGACAATTAATAATCTCAAGTCAACTTTATATCTATAAATTTAATACCAACCAACGAATAGTCTGGAGAAATTGTAAAATTGCAGTGTAGTAGAAATTAAATTAAATTCAACCATACTCGATCGTGAGACTTTTTGCCAATTTTGATAAATAATTGATGGTGAATTCATTTTGGCTAATCGTAATTAAATCTCGGGTAAATTTGAACTGCGAATAAATTTACAAATAGTTGACTATTCATATTCTTTGTCTTTTTCCTTGTCACACTACACGATACTGCCACATGTCCAGACATGTTTCGTTGAACGTTTGCAAATACAACCTGAAATTATTGCTCATCAATCGAGTAAGTAATACTGTAAAAGTTTGCCATGAAAAATAGAAAAAAATTGTATACTTTCTTTTAGCAGTTCTTTTTGACTGGTTTTTCTTGATAAATTTTATAATGGGGCGACTGGTCTTGTTCCATTGTAATAGTATACAAGCAAAAATGTATTTGTGAAATGCTGCAAACCAAGCTGCGGTAATAAACAATTTTATTATATTCACAATGATTTCGAAAAGTACAGGAAGTGACGCAATAAGGATTAGGAGAATGTTACATGATAAGGGTTTGTTGTATCACAGGAAACCGTATGTGATAGAATCTAGTTATGTTATTAGGTTTTTAAATTGTTAATAATTGTCTCAACTGATGAACGTATGAGCCAATTTTTGCAGATGAGTCCAGAGGATACTTATAATAACTATTAAGTGTAGTAGGAATTATGTGGGTAAGTATTCATTGAGTTGTGCATTAAGAATAATATTAACTTTCACTCAATAAAGTGTGTATTGTAAATTAAATGGAGTAACTCTTGTTTGTAAGAATGACGGTTGTACATGCATTCTAAGGTAAATAGATAATTATTTTAGAAGTTTGTGTACATATAGTAAAATGGATTTGATCTTTAGAATATTGTGTGGACGTGTGTGTGACTAGGACAGAGGGATTGTCTTTTGTAGTGCTGAATCACCCGAAATAGGATTTAAAATGTAACAATATGATTTACATGGTACATGACGTAAATAATGTTTATTCTCATGATTTGTATTCTCATCTTATGAAAGTACCTATATAATGACAATTTTGCAACTTCTTGGTGACTTACTTACAATTATTACTGGGTGTGAACATGTAGGATGTTTTCGAAAACTGTTATTTCATTTTAAATAACTGGAAACGTATAATGCAATAAAATGAGTGCAATTTGATGTTAATTAGGGAAATAAATATTAAATATGATAAGCAATAAATTTTAAACTGGATAATTACAAAGTGACTTAATCACCTGTGGGTTCGTCCGTTAATATAGCAAAAAATAGCATTAAATTTTTAATTTACACATAGATGCAAAAATATAAGATAGAAATAAAAATGCAAATAGCAAGTGGTGACAAAATTTATTGTTAAGATTCTGATTTTGTACTGTGTGGAAATGTGTATCGCATACTTGTACTTAAGTTTTTAAAATGAATCGAAATTTGTGGGGATGTCAGGTTATTTAAATTGCTACTACTATACTATCGTAAAATAATTACAAGTATGAATAAGCAAATTTATATGTACTGTAGTTTATTTATTATAAAATACATAACAGTATATAATACTAAAAATATTGTAGGGATTTAGATAAGAGAGTAGGAAAGAAAGTAGGAAACGTGTGCCTGTCTCTCGTCTCGGTCTTACATTATTAATACTGATTAATATAATTATGGTACCACGAACAAAATCTAGAATAGTAGCAATTCAATTGTCATAAACTTACTGTGTACACAAAACATCGTCCCATCTCAATGAATTCGAAAATTACAGAGACTTATTAACAAATACTGATTATGGACACAGAGCAGAAATAAAACAGACACAATATTTACACAGTATATAGAAACAGTAGAATAGAATTATTCTATAAGCACAAAAATACACTAAATGTTATAAAAATACTTATGAAATAGTTTATAGATGAAATCGATGATGAACGTGTGTATTGCTTGGTTTTGATAACAATCTCATGAATAGAACGCTAGGTATTTTTTCTTCGGACATTGTAGTACTTATATATATTGTATAAAATATGAATTGAAATTTTGCAATTGTTAACAGAGAATTTTTTGGTAGCTGGATTCCTTTGTAAAGACATTTTTAGCTCTAAGGTAGCTTTCGTTATAGCATAAGTAACAATAATATTAGAATATAATAATTTATTAGTAAAATATTTATGACATAGTACATTACGTGATCTTATATGCACCATAGTAGAAGCGTAGCAGTTTTTTATCCGTGTTTTAGCTATAATAGTAATAAACTACACATAAGCGAACAAAAAGTGTAGAAATACTGTATTCTGCCAGTGTCTTAATTATTATTATTATTATTAAATTATGGGATTTTTTATTTACTCGTTGATAAGATGAAGTTTACTTAAATGAAAGTAAATATGTACACAACTACACGTACATATAAAAACAGATGTTATTATTTATTTATTTACTGCTAATATAATACAATTAATATTATTAATAATTAAATACTCTAGCAATAGGAATAAAGTACAGTTGGTAACTCCCTTAAACTTACTAAAAATACTTATGACGCCAGTATAAAGTGTAAACGTGCTTGTGTTGGAACATGGGTGTTGTATTAAAATGTCCCGTCAAATCATTTGTATCGTATCACTGTGTATAACAACAATTAATTACAATAGCACGTCATTTACTCACAAAACAGATTGTTCTAAGAAAAAATTGATTAGTGTTACACATAGCTTTGAATAATGCACAAGTGCACTGTTTTGTTGGTAATGGATCATGGGTACAGTACAATCATTATGATCTTCGACTTGAGTGGGTGAAGTAGTTTCGTATTTCAGGTATTTAAATGTGTACGTGTATTTAACTCTTATGATTATTATAATAATATTACTTTGCCTAAAATATCCATCCATATTATTACCACACATACATACATTATTATTATTACCCTTATTGTAACTTACACGTTGTTAATGCCACCTTATGCTTTGTAGGGCGTCATAATAAATAATATTACGAGAAAGTGCCCTTGCAGAAATTACCTCTTCCTTCATACATTTCATTCTTTAGTCTCAACCCCTTTTACTTTCATCCTAATCTCACTTTAAATATTTACAAACTAACAAGACAACCCTTTTATGGAAATTTTTAAACGTTTATTACTATATTCCCAGTTCATTCATATTATTTTACTTACCTGTGAAAATTATAAAGATAAATCTAGAATTATATGTCTAGACTAATTAATACACTTAAGTCATACCAATTTCCATTACGAATGCCAACCTTCTCAATGTTCTAATTAGCGTTGATAAAGATTTAGTAGGTATTATTACTATAAAGAAATATAAAGTTTTGAAAAGTGCTCACTCTTCTTACAAGACACTACTTACTGTTAAATAAAATATTTGAGTATAAGGTAGTTCAAAGGAAATAATTCTACTATAGTAATAATAATATTATTATTACATGATGTCCGTCTTGGTTATGGTCTAAAAGTAAAATTGATTAAAGTGAGAAAGACACTAGCCTTAAATATTATACGCCATGGCTCTTACCAATATTCATCTACCATTATATTTATAATGTAATAGTTATTCATCAGTACCATAACATATAAAGCCACACGTCATATTTCTTACTACCCGCAGATAAAACATTTTCATTATTTATTCTCTCTCTCTAATTTCTATCTGGAGTCTCTACATGTTAATATTCTCCTTACTAATAAGTAAAAGAATAGTAGGCGATTTGTTGTTGTATGAGGATGGATTCAACTACAACTGCATAATGTCGGTATGTGGGAATAAACCGTTGAGTGTAAATGAATTGGCAGCTTTTAAATCATCTCATCATGATTTAAGTTTACTATCGTATACTTCAATTTTGAATTGAGATAGAAAAACTGATAATTATACTGTAAGTCTTACTTAAAAGAAATGACGCAAGTACTTTTCGGGGAAAGATGAGACACGTGTGTATAAAAGCAAGCAGATCAACTCAATCAAAAAGCAAACAATAAAATAAGACTCTGCTGCAACCATTAAACAACAGAAAGCAATTAAGTTACAATAAATGAAAATATTATTATAACATGACACAAAACCTAACTACTAATATTTATTATTAGATGTAGAAATGTACTGCGTTTCAAACATGTGGAACAATTTATGTTTAAAAAACTAAACTGTTTTGTATCAAAATTTGATAAATTATTTGCCCAGTATATACTACAGGGCAGAATTGATGAATATGTAAATGTAGGATGTTTAAAGTATAGGATTGCTGGTAAAATTATTTGTTGTGTATATAAATTGATTGATTGATTGGGTTATGACTTTGGCTGATTTACGGGAGTACTAGTAGTAATTTGTACTGAGACTTTGTTTAATAGCACTTGAAATAAATTATATAATACAATACAATATTCAAGACAAACACGATTAAGTACACGTTGAAACTTTTATGAACTATAATGCATAAGTCCGACTGGATGTACTGGATGTAGAAGTTACTACACGAACATAAAATACTTATTACTATTCTTAGTTAATAAAAATAATATTCTAGAGATGCATCAGATTGCTACCAACACATACACACAATACATATAAAATATTATACTACTTACTACTGTACTAATAATTAAGTACAGAATATACACAAGATTATCGTACGAGTAGCTGTAAATATTATGTACTATGTAATCACGATGATGATAATAATTACTATTAAGATAATTATGATAATGATAACACTATTCTTGAAGCTATTGTACATTAAAGTAGTGTAGAGTTCAGTTTTGCTAAGTAGACAATCTCAGTGAGTGTTTTGTTAGTAAACCGCGTACCATTGCAAGTAATGTAATACAAAGGAAGATGATCATGATGAGAATAATAAATTATTAAATATTGATCTCCCGTTCTCTCCTTATTTATGCAATTCTATACTTTTATGAATTAAAGAGTTTATGGCAATTTTTATATATGACATGGTTGCACTTAAACTGCATCTATCATTATAACTAACTAAAAAACGAACAAGAAAAAATATGGAACCTACAGGATAGCCTTAATGTTAGGTATATGCTTTGTTTATGAAATAATTGACATAAGGTCGCCCATTAACACATTAACATTTTATTAAATGTACTTAATTACGCCATTATTAAAAAAATTTTGCTTTAAAATACTTCACTGTATAAATGCCACAGCATTACACAAAAGGATATAAAAAAACGAATAAAATAGACATTTATATAATTTTCTGAACATCCGTCTGATATAAATATAACATTAAATATAACATCTTTAGTGTAACCTAGCAATAATAAATATTGCATGGTTTAACTATAAACATGTTTAAGTTTGCATTGAAAATCCGACATAAAAAATTAAATTGTCTAATGAGAACACAGTACATTTAAATAAAAGTAAAAATTAAACTTATCAAACAGAAAACAAACAAAATGACTCAACAGTAAATTCAAAATACAAATCGGTGGAATGTGGGTTTTTTCTGTGGTGTAGACTATTTCACAAAGAGTGAACAGCCAAAACAAGATTTATATATACTGCATGTGGTCAACAAATAAAACAAAAGTAAGGAAAGCAGATACCATAAAACCAGAAGTGTGCTACACATTCAATTTGTAATCTACTCTCAAGTAGGGAAAGACAGGGTCTAAATCAACAATGTATGTGCATTCTGAAGAATCGATGCTGTTGCATTGTCTTCGAACAGCAAAAGTTATTTTAACTTTTTGTGCGGCCGACAGAGATTGTTGTGTGTTGATGTAACTCGCCTCCTTGATGAAATCCGTGATGAGGAAAGATAGCTCGGCCTTTTGAGAGTTGCTGTGGAATTGGGGTAAAAGTGTGTAAAGTAATCGAGAAGCCCCAACTGAAGCATTGTCGTCACTTGAATTGGCGTTAGTGTCCGTTGTCAGCAAAGAGTAACTCCCGTACAGAAGAATGGCAACTTGAGACGAAGCCTCATCCACAGAAACCGTCATGTTAAGAGTGGCCTTTGTAATGTTCTGAATGGACAGGACGCTTGGTTTGTATTCAATAATTGCTTCGCTGCCATACCAGTCATCAGAGAGCACGGTTTCTGAAATAAAAAATTTCATTTTAGAAAACAATTTAAAACATTAAATTACGAAGAGATTGAAGAGCAAAAATACCTGTATGCATTTTTATTGTATAATACGTGTTTATTGATTGTATGCTTACCGGATAACAAACTAGGTAGCCAGAATTTGTACAATCGGACGCCTCTGAAGGGTGAAGGAAAACGTCTTGAAATGTAGTTAGAAGCACCACGGTTAATCTCGGTGGTTTGTGTTGTTGACTCCGGGACAGATCTGGAAACTCGGCTTCTGGGGACGAAATCAGTGCTGATTTGAACCGGTATTGAACTAATTTCGGACAGTGGCTGAATTTCTTGTCCTTCACCGGAAAATTCGAAAGAATTTGATTCCTGATCATCGTATGGCAAAGTCTTGTATACTTCGTACTTGATCACAGGCCTAACAATGGAACCACCGTTTACTCCAGAAATACATCTTGGCGTATAGTCGAGAAATGGGAATTTCCACGAACTGCTGGTGAAAATAACTGCCCAAAACAAGATGTGAGATTTGCAATTCATTGTTTTCTGTGTAGGGTTACAATACTTGACTTTAATTTGAAAGAAAGTTTTTGTCAATGAAAAGATGCGTAGTAATATTATATCAAAGTGAGACTGATAGAATGGAACAGTGTTTTTTTAGAGGTAAGGAAGAAGTATCACTCAAGTGAGACAACAATAATTCTGTTGGATGTCTGACTGGATGCGAAAGTGAAGACGGACCGGCGTCGGTTCTTCCTTTTATATACTTTGGCTTCAAGAGCACGGAACCAAGAAGAATACCCAGACTTGTGTTTGAATCTTTTAACGTGATGCTCTTTCTGTTTCTAACAGACACGCATTGTATTAATACAGGGAAGAAGTACAGATTGTGAGCCCAGTACAGAAACTAGAAATAGTATTACAATAACTGTAGTAGTAGGTACATTGCACTGTACACTTCCCACACGGGAAGTGTAGCATGTGTACAAATATATCAATTATGTATTGGAATGAGTACTCTGATACTGTACTCTTTCAACACAATGCGATATAATCTTTAATCGTGTCTAGCTTTTGACGCTCCATGTTTATACTCATCTTATGTTGCTGCTCCTTTTAATGCTAATCTCAAGCATCAAACCACCAGCCGAAGATATCAAGGCAAATCGGACTGCCAGCAGGAGATTCCGCCAGCCTGGTTTTGCAGTACCCCAATCAAGACATAGCACCCCTTCCGAACGTCCAAGCAGAATACCTTGCCACCTACAAGGGGTGCTAACATTTATTGATAGTATAAGACCGTACTTTTAACACATACACATTATTTGGTCAAATGCGTCATAAAAAATCAAGTTGCTTGAAATTAAGGTATGACTGCCACAGGAGTCACCGTGGTACCACAAGAAGCCAATACAAAGAGAAAGGAATCTGTCCCATTCTCCAGAAAATTATCTTTTTATGGTACACTACACACCAATTCCTGAGTTCACCATAGCCAAAATTTATGTTTGTTTTCCCCACAAAATCTGATTTTGCAAAGAGTAGTGGAATAGTGATATGAAAATACTTTTACAATGCTATTTTTGACTACACACGTCACACCCAGTCACTAACCAGAAGCATCAATTCACAATAAAATGGACTTCTATGAAGTCCGTTTTGTGTTCATGTCTACTTCTGACCGCATTGAAACTGCTTTACTGATTGATGTATCAATCTCTATATAGAAAGTTATAGATAGATGAGGAGTAAATGCATACAAAATAAATAATATGTTTAATATAAGTGTATATTGATATGTTATTATTACACTACACTAAAATATTAGATGTAGTTTGGTCCAGATACAAACGTTGTCTACTACCTTCATAATTTATTACATGTGCTACTCAGTTGAATTTATACTCCTAACACAAATGCGCTAGCATTTGAGATATTTTTAGCAAGTTCCTTACTTATGCAATAAAATATTGTATATCTATATATAAGACAAACTGTATTTATCATTTTTGCAGAATTTTTGTCCTACTCCGCCTGATACGCTGAGTATTGGTCGGAGTATATAATCATATAATAATTGCAGTGTCCAGGAAAAAAGTGTCAAAATATTTTCAATTTTAAATACACACATTACTCTCGTTTGGCACATTACTTCGAATTCAAGGAATAGTAGATAATTTATAATGTTTTAAATCATTTTATTTGCAGTGGCAATAATACATTCTATGATGTATGTAAAAATACATTAAATATAAAAACTGTTGATTTACTTGAATGGGACAAGATTTAAGGAAACATTCGCTAGTTGTCACAAATACATAAAATGCAATTCATGAATAATGAAAATGAGAATAATGCATTTATATTTTTTATGCTCATATACTACTTATCTTTATTTGATATCATCGGTAACAGTACAACCTTTAAGATGAACAAGTAATCGCATATATTATCAGTACAGTATCATTTAAGCGATGTAAGTCGCAGGCTCAGCAGACGGAAAGAATATTATCTGATTAAGGAAAGAGGACACACTTCGCATATTTATAACGTTTACGTGCATTGAAACGGTATTTATGAAAAATGCGGTAGAAAGTCTGAAGATGACACTAAGGACAAAATTATATTCAATTTTGATTATTTAAATAATTTTTACAATTTGCATTTGGATTTCTAAATCCCTGTAACCACAGGTCATGATTTCCTATATTTACTTAATGTCTGGTCTTTTTCTGGAAAATTGAAATTACTTATTATGCTGAGTGATTCAGTAGTTAAATGGTGAAAAATCCACGTAAAGGTAGCAAAAATGTAAAATGCAGTTAATTAATATCCATGAAAGATTATATCATTACATGAACAATACTTTCATTGTACAATGAACTTCATTTAACCCCAGCCTCACTAACGTACTTTACTTTAGGCGAAACTGAGTTCCATAAACTGCAATAAAACAGAAATATTGTTGCGCTTCCTTTTATTAAGTAGCGTAAGCTACTTTATAAGAATGGTGTTTACGTCTGTCCGTCCGTCCGTGACCACCATAACATCTCACGAACGAATGAACACAATTCGTTCAAATTTCTCATACATGATATCCGGGCCACAACAAAGGTCAGGTTCGAAAATGGGGTCAATCGGTGACATTTAAGTTACTTTATAGGAAAGTTCTGTCCGTCCGTCTGTGCATCAAGTAATTCGATATTTCTTGGACGAATCAACTGAATTCGGTCAAAGTTTGGTGAAACAATTGACAGTAACAGTAAGCAACTCTTTTGAAAACAATAGTTCCGGAATCAGTTGACAATAGTGAATAGTAAACCTCTGTTCGGTAACATAAATAGCCCGTATAACTTACGCTATTATTACAGACGTTTTGAATAGTTAATTTTTATTATATAGTATGCTTATTTGAAAACGGGAAATAATTGGAATGTACTCCCTTGATCCCAAAAAACAAAAGAAAGCATAATATTTACCATATTCAATTACTGTGAAAACTAAAGTAACACAGTAAAAATATATTGTTTTCTTATTACATAGTTTGGTCTGCTATTTTGTTATTTGCACTGTGTTACATTAACGGGTAAAAATGACACTTTTATTTTGCGTTTATAAGAAAAACAGGAATTACATAATATTTTGTCGACTGTGTTTATATTTTTGGTCGTGGTCAATTGTGACTGGGTAAACTCATGGCAAACAGTATAACATATTACAGCCAAGACAAACAAAACATCTAAATGCGTTGTGCGTTATTGTTTTTCCTTAGCTGACAAAATGCATAGAAAAATGTTATGACTAACTATGTATATGCAAGTTCTTATTGTAGCCATACATTTTTGAAAATTTTAATTACAGTTAATGCACTAACGCAATATTTTCTTCGTGAATACTATGTACAATTATAACGGAAATCAAAACAAGCGTTGGTGTTTCATGGCCTTCTATTTACCTAATAAAGCAAAAAATATTGTAAGCTGATTAATCAAGCCACTGTCCTAATTATCTCTTCTGCAAGCATTTCATAGCATACTTAAGTCTATTTTTTGTTATTCTTGTCTTGCTAAATATCTTTACCATATTCTTTCAATGACTCATTTATTGCCGAATTTTTTCTAAGGAAATATAGCCTTTAAACTAGCCAATAATTTTTAATGCAAATTAATATTCTTCTGAATTTTCATACAGACTCCATCAACAAACGTTGTTAACTCCACTATTGTATAATTTTTAGTACTTTCCGCTTTAACTTGCATTTTTGAGTGCTAATTAACGATAAATCGATAATAGACTAATTAATTTGCGAGTGGATTGAACTCCAGAGGTGAAACAAATAGTGTGATATGATATCCTGAGTGAATCGCTTCAATTTGAGTTTCTCACGGAAGTAAATAGTTTTAAGAATGGTTACTAATGGGATTTTAATCAAATTTAAAGGGATTTAATGGAAGGTCATGCTCTTTCTACCTATTACCGCTTAGGTATGCACCGCTATTACTATACTTAGCTTGTATTTTCTTTATATTGGGTCTCAGTTCCTTTCCTTTCCAGTTCCTTTCAAACAGACATATAGTAAGGAAGAGGCTGCTCATTTTAACTGACGTACATGGCTTATACAAAGTGTTAGACATGTATTATACACGGTCGAAGTCTTATAATACTGTACAGGTCTGACCTTCAATGCAATGAACATCTGCATTTATGTAATATGAATAACTTATTTATTACTTTTAACCTCAACCATGAAGTCCAGTTAGAGCAGAGTAATTTTTGCAAAGTTTCAATCCCAATCAAATCAGCTCATATTATTAGTACACGTGTATGTCCTGTGTATTTCATGATACAATAAATCCAGTGACAGTTCTATCACCAATGTAGCATTCATTAGCAAAGCATTCATTAGCAGACTTATTTCTGAATTTACCCGGCATAATAAAGGTATTGTTCGTCAACTGCTGGTAATTTTAAGTAGGGGTATTTAGTGATTACTTAGTTTATTTTTCCATGCCCTACTCTATGATCTACCTATGTATTACAATAAATGAAATATGCAAATACAGGGTAAAATATTCTCTGTAAAAATTGTGAAATACTATAATTGGATAAAAGTGTGCTATTTTGTACACCTTAAATTATTTAAGCATTAAAAAATTTCTTGCATATCTTGTAGTGCTACGGCAAACCAGTATCACAAAAATAAAAATTTAACAGCGGATAGTTTTTTTATTTAATCACCTTTAGCCGTGTAAGAATCACACAACCCTGGAAGCTTATAATTTTGTTATTTTATTTTAATTGTTATTTTCTTATCTCATCTAGGCTCTGTTAGTTATAAGTTAGACATAGACAAAACGCGCATAAAGATAAGGATTATGCATTGTAAAAATCGAGACTAGGTACTCATACTCATACAGTACTAATGTACTAACGTGCTACTATAAGTGTAACTTTTAAGAACATCTACTATAAATAACACAGAAGTTTCATGCACACATGGTACGCACACACTGTACAACCATATGCATGAAACTTTTTTTATGTATCATAGAGCAAAATCATTAAAAAGTAATAATGGTAGAAGGTTATGGTCTTGAACTTTCTCACGGATTAATTACTCAACTCTCCAGAAACACAAAAAGCTACATTTACATATCGGATAGTTATATCATTAGCACTATGGGACATTTCCGTAGCAATCACGTATAATTGTCAACGCACATAACAGTGGAAACCATACGTTGGTTAACTAGGCATCTTTACTGCCACAAACACACATAAACGGATGTAATCTGCTATAAAGATTGCAATTAGCATGATTGATTTGCCAAATTGATAATTATATGTATCGGGTGTTTGCTTAATGTTGTAATTGTTTTTTCTGAGTAACACACTCCACAGGAAATTGCATAATTTCTGTAGCAGACATGAGAGCTCAGGCGATTGATGCAACTGGACCCGCAGTCTTACCATTCAAAAAAATAAAGCTCCGACTCCGACTGATCGACTTTGCAATGACCGCAGCTACAACGCAGAAGATGAACTCAATTGTGTGATTTTTTCTTTATATCATATACAATTACATAATATTAATAGCTGTAAACCAAGTTGACCGTCAATGACCATACTACATTTATGTTGAATGTGCAGACTGACTTCCGTCTGCAGTATTCAGATTCATATTGCTTGAACGTGGCCCGTGCGATTTAAGACGATGCTTCCAGTAATATTATTATATCGATGTAATAGACATTCTCCTATGGATAATACTGTATTAGTCAGAGAAGTAGCAATAGCCATAACAATCAAGAAAATAAAATTAATATATGCAATTTCGGCAAAAATATTAATATTATATACATTGGTACCTTTACTGATGCGAAAACATCATCGTGCGCATTATTCCCTTGTTTACATGTAGTGTTACATTACGAGTAGCATGTCTTACAGTCTTACAAGACATTAATTCAGCAGTTTGATTGATGTGTTATGTGTTTATGTTAAACACGCTTCATTTGTGGCATTGTAAGTAGTAAGTATTGAACATCGCAATGGTTCTGAATTTGAATTGATACGTATACGGATCATGCCAAATATAATTAAGCTTAACGGTGACTAATTTCCTTTACATTCATTGGTAAATGCAATGCAGACAGATGGATCAAAGGTTAAGCAATTTCATTCCTTTGTAGGTTAGGTACCCCTACAAAAAAGTTGAGCAGAATTATGACGAATGACTTTGCTTCAATTGTGACTAAAATAGACCGATTTATCGTTTTTGTACCGGCAAACCGAAACGCATCCGATAACAGTTGTAAATTATCTGCTGTTTCTATTCCGCTGAAAATATATTACCAATTAAAAAGTAGTGCGAGCAAACAAAAAGTTACTATCATTCGCAAATTTATTTCTCACATTTATTTTTGCTTCTCAACACCGCTTCTCTACTCACTGTCAATTCCTTTCTTATAAATAATAATTTAAATAATAATAAATCATGACACATGACATAATCATATGTCATAAATAAGTACTATAATTTTCGTATTTGTTCACCACGAACTATAAGGAGTCAGTAAAATATACTCAAAATTATTTTCAACTGTACTTAAGAATGGAAATCAAGTATAAGCTGACTATATGGAATATTATCTAGATCAATGTATTACTGACATAATGTAAAAAAATCAGAAGTTAAATTTGAAAATAATGAGTTGACATTCTTACTACTGACAAGAGCAGCAAAGGTAGTAATATAAACATAAATTATACTTTTCGATACATGGTCAAGTTATTCAATTAAAATAATTAGGTGACAATCAAAAACATCATTTATAGAATTCATTTCGGTATTTAAGAACAGTTTCATATCAAATCAGACGAAGCATAACTACCTAATTAAGATGATAACAGACGAATTCACTAGATTGATCTTACAAATTTTTATCATGAGAATTCTGTTGATATTTTTTGTTCGGGTATACGTTACTCCACAATGTTTTCGTGATTTTCTAACGCTGACTCGACATTATGTTTTTTCATTCAGTTTCCCCTTCCAAGAACAATGATTTCCTCTCATACGGACAATGTGAAGTACTGAGCACACTAAGAATGCAGATACATAATATGTAGTAAGTAGTAAGCAAAACTACAAGGTATTTTCTTCACATCCACATGAACGTCTCAAAAGGATGACACTACTTAAAAGTTAGTGTTAATTGTTTTTATGTTAAGTACCCATGAAACGGTTAATTTAATTGAGTCATTACTAATTGATTAGAAAATGTAATTCGATATAAATGAATCTTACGCAATTCTACAACTAACCACACTCGGCGGATGTGTTATACGGATGAAAATGAGATGTCTATTATTAATAATTCATATTTTTTACCTCATGAAAATTTTATTATCCACATTTACAGTGACATTTATTTTTTATTACCTAGTAGTTATACATGAATACCTACATAAAACAGAAATATGCGTTTGATTTGGTTTAAATTGTGGTATGTATAAGTAAACTACCTAAAATAGAAACAGGCTTAAAGTTATGAGACAAAGTATATGGCCCAAATTAATTCTTCCAATTGACCTTTAACGGCAATAAAATATTTCCTATGCTTACAAGTAGACAAAATTAAACAAAAAGCTGCATTTTTACATGTAATAATGTTTACATAAGAGTTATTTAGTAGTGTTGGTTAAAAATGTATGCGTTGTGTCTGCCACGAATCTGGACCTTCATTAAATATTGTCACAGGCTCAAGTTGATGTTAGATATTACTATATTTATAAGTATACTAATGTTTATGCAGGAATTGGCATAATTCTTTTGCCTGAGATTAAAGATCATAAAATGAGATTTCAATTAATTTTACTGTCATAAACATAATATCTAACTGAAACTGAGCCGACTGAACTAGTGCACTAGTAGAAGTCAATAATAAGTACTGGTCTAGTAATACTGGATTGAGTCAAGAAGATGTATTGTTATTGAATACGTGTGTTCACTTGAGTCTTTGGCTAAGCTGTGTTTTATTTCGTTGAGATTATAAGATGTAGTAAATGAAATGGAGTTGGCATACTTAAAAATTGCCTGCGAAGTAGGATATTAAAAGCGTGTTATGACAATGGTCATAACATAATAACATTCAGCAGATTTCTGGTTGCAATTGACCTCAATTACCGAAACCAATACATTTTCTACAAGGGGTAGTATATCTCTACGGTAGCACACTTTTATAAATAGACACTTTATGCATAATGTTGTAAATTGTATTTTTTTTAATATTATACAGATTTGAACATGTTAAAGATCGTTTTGGTGTACTAAACACGAAATTAATAATTGAATTTACATTTTTACTAATAAATATTCAGTTAAATTTCTCTACCGGAAAGCTACACGTCCGCACTCATAATACCCCATTTCATTTGGTCGTTGTGATTGCATTGCACTGCATTTATGCATAGTCTCCTGGTCGGGCACCGATAAAAGTTCTGAAAGTGGCATGTGTACGCAACTGCATTGAACTTATTATTCGTTTTGCCTTGTTATTAATTAGAATGTTTTAAAGTATTGTTAGTCTTATGAATGCACAGCAAACAATGAGAAACAAAAAATGTACTAATGAGCAGCAAAATAAAAAAATAATAGATATAATTATCACAAAAGTTTGCATAATTTGTTTAGAAATAATTAGCATGCACAGCACATTTAAAAAATTATTAATATCTGAATCTAAAGGTTATCTGTTATTCCCATTGGAGTCTTATGTAATTAATTTATTAATTTATTTCGTAAGGATTATAAGTTTCCGTCTACTCATTCCTTCTAATGTCATCTGAGCAGTTCCCTAATTTAAGATGCAAGATCTCACTTTTGCCAATAAAAAATTGTATTATGTGAAGAATTTTGACTTCTTTGTCATCGCCAATTATCAAATAATTGTCTTATTTACTAAATTGTGTATTATGTGTGTGTCACGTGTGATTTTAATTATTTTGCAATCATGTATCTTATTTGGATAAACTGAAAAAGAAATAAATTAAGAATTGGTGGAGTGAACCCGCATGTGTCTGTTGAGATTGCCTGACTGGGAAAATCGCAGAAGACACAATTTACATTGATACGGCTTTTCTCCGGAATGAATACGAAGATGTTTAGTCAAAGTGGAGGAATCTGAAAATGCTTTTTTGCATAGACGACAACGGTATGGACGTTCACCGGAATGTGTTCTCATGTGCGTGGTCACCGAAGAACTTTGTGAAAAGCGTCTATCGCAAATTGGACATCGAAATGGTTTCTCTCCCGAATGAGTTCGAACATGAGCAGTTAGATTTGCTGCTTGGCTAAATGACTTGTGACATTCGATACAACGGTATGGCTTTTCGCCCGAGTGCGTTCTGAGATGTGTCTTTAAGGTTGAAGGACGAGCATAAGTCTTTCCACAAATGCGGCATAAATTGGTTTTTGAACCAAAACCGCTGATTGATGGACTCACATTCTCCGATGATCCTTTAAACCAAATAATCATAATCATCAGACATGTATATGTAAATCAGGAACATTAATAGACATTATGTAAATGAAGTGGTCAGTTTTTTATGTTTCCATCACGAATTTCCAATAATTTATTACCAGATCAATTTGCTTAAGACTGCATGGAGTGTGTGTGCTATTTGCACATCTACGCTGGATATTTGTTTTTCGAATTATTAAAGCTTTTACCATTTCGCCCCTAAGAAATCTATTTCTGTACTATTTCTACTATTTCTATTTCTGTGTTGTTGTATCATTTCATTGATCGGTATAATTTAATTTACTTGTCAATCAAGTATCAGGACACTACTCCACCAAATGCTTTCCAATTAATCAATTTACTACATGATAGCTTTTCAGCGTCTTACTCCTTAACTCAACCTAATTAACTAACCAAATTATATTTCTTCATAATATATAGTTTCTTCAATTGTTTTCGCGCAGCAAAATTTGAGTAATGATTTAGTCGATAAACTGACAAATATAATTTTGAAATGTAATTCTCTATGAAGACGATACTTTCCTAATAGTTACACTAATAGCTACACCATAAATTCACAACTAATATAATGTGGGTAGGTAAGGTATACTATAAATGGCATGCTGTATTATTTGTATATATTGCTAACTTATTAACTTTGCTTTTACATTGAAAGAAGCTTTTTTCTCTGGTACATGAAACTTTTTTATTAGTATACGAGTAATTGAAACTGAAGCAACTACGAGGTACTAATAATTAGGCAGCGTGAATTCTTAATATAAAAAGTTGATTCTGACTGAATGTAACAAAGTTGATCGTAGGAGGAAAGTAAAAGTAGTAAAATGATTTGAGAATGGAACCTAAAACAAAAGGCCGAGATTGCTATTTCCAAGAAGTCATTACCAGAGCGAAAGTTTGTCCTTGGATTTATGTTAGAATATATTGTATCATTCATGAATGACATAAGGAACACGGAAAACAAAAGAGTAATTCTACCGAAAGAAAATGAGATGAAGGAAGACATACTAGTGGATTTCTGACGCTTGCTACTGGAAGAACCAAAGGATCTGGAATTGGAAGAGAGACCTGCAGTAGTTGTGAGAAGAGAACTTGACGTTGGGATCCATTGAGACCGAAATGATTCTAATGTTGGTTCTGGGCGGAAATCGGCTGCAAAACTGTAAGTTGCACTGTACGGTTGGTGACAAAATGTTTGGGGTGGGGACGTTCCGTATGGATAAGGTGTCGGAGGTTGAGTATGTCCATGTGAAGGCATCGGTGCATTTGGCCCTGGCCACTGAATCTAATTTTAATTCAAAATTCATTACTATTCTACAATTACATAACAATTAAACAATGAAAATCAATTTTATACACAGGTAATGATTTATAGTGGAAAGTTGCACCTGATGTTGCATAGAGGGATCAGGGGGAAGGTAACCCATTGTCATGTTCATGGATACATTTACGCTCATTGAAGGAAATGTTGCTCCAAAATTTGGACCATTAGGACCTCCCGGAGGCGGTACGAAAGATTGCTCCAAACAATAATTTGGAGAGTAGCCGCTTGGTGAAAGAAGCTATTAATAAAATAGACGTAATTTTAAGGGGAAATTAAATGATTTAAATATTGTCCGGAAAGATTCGGAAAATATGAAAATACCTGCTGTGATTGACAGTAAGAATTTCCGTATGGCATTGGGGACATTTGACCTGCTCCAACGGTAACTCCAAGTTGGGGGGATGACTTGAATGAAAATAGTACGTCCGGAATATCAGATTTTTCTCTAAACAATGGATTATCCCTAAACATTTCCAATGTAGATAATTTTAAATACAAATATTTTTTGTTTAAACTTTTTATCTTAAGCATTTAAAAAACCTCCATTTTCAAATGTAAACTAATTTTCCATAAGAATGAAACATAACTTGCAGAATGCTACTAAATAGTTTACTTTATACTCTAAAAATCATTATCATGGATCAGGGTTGGCATGGTGTTAATACCACCCTGACACAAACTGGTATAAACCATGGTATTAACCGTCCGACCAAAATGGGTGCCGCATAAACTGACATAAACTGACATAAACCTCCAAAAC